>CAUYQV010015707.1:0-18504 GCA_963574575.1 Galagoides demidoff | reverse complement strand
CCCACACTGTACCCCAGAAGTGCATTAATGTACATAGTTACCATTCAATAAAAAAAAAAAGGAAAGAAAATGACATGAAGGCTATGTTAACCAGTTTGATGGAAGTGTTTCGGATTGTGTGTGAAAACCCCACACTGTACCCCAGAAGTGCATTAATGTACATAGTTACCATTCAATTAAAAAACTAAATAAATAAATAAAAAGATACCACAAATAAATAAATAAATAAATGAAATATTTTGGCCTAGTCTATGGAAAAAAAATTTAATTGTGGTAAAATACACATAACACAAATGTTTTCATCTTAATCATTTTAAAGAGTAAAATTCAGGGCTGGGCGCCTGTGGCTCAAGCAGCTAAGGCACCAATCACATACACCTGAGCTGGCGGGTTAGAATCCAGCCTGGGACCACCAAACAACAATGATGGCTGCAACCAAAAAATAGCCAGGCCTTGTGGCAGGCACCTGCAGTCCCAGCTACTTGGGGAGCAGAGGCAGGAGACTCGCTTGAGCCCAGGAGTTGGAGGTTGCTGTGAGCTATGATGCCAGTGCACTCTACCCAGGGGGACAGCTTGAGGCTCTGTCTCAAAAAAAAAAAAGAGTACAATTCAGTGACATTAAGTAGAGTCACATTTTTTTTTTTGAGACGGAGTCTCACTATGTCACCCTTGGCAGAATGCTGTGGTGTCACAGCTCACAGCAACCACAAGCTCTTGGGCTTAAGCAATTCTCTTACCTCAGCCTTTCAAGTAGCTGGGACTACAGGCACCTGCCACAATGCCTGGCTATTTTGTTGTTGTTGTAATTGTCAATGTTGTTTGGCACGCTGGAGCTGGATTCGAACCTGCCAGCTCCGGTGTATGTGGCTGGTGCCCTAGCCACTGAGCTATAGGCACTGAGACAATAACAGTTTTTTTGTATTCATTTATTTATTTATTGAGACAGAGTCTAACTATGCCACCCTCAGTTGAGCTGTTGCATCACAGCTCACAGCAATCTCAAACTCTTGGGTTTAAGTGATTCCCTTACCTCAGCCTCCCAAGTAGCTACAGGCACCCACCACAATGCCCAACTATTTTGTTCTTGTTGTTGTTGCAGTTGTCATTGTTTAGCTGGCCTGGTATGTGGCTGATGCTGTAACCACTGTGCTACAGATGCCAAGCCAGATTCACTTTGTTGTGCAACCATCACCACTATCCATATCTAGGACTTTCTTCCTCTTGAAAAACTAAAATTTGTACTCATTAAACAACTCCCCATTTCTCCTTCCCCTGAGTCCCTGGTAACCACTATTCTACTTTTTTAAAACATTTTTGTTAATTTTTAATTAAAATCATAACTGTATACATTTCTGGAGTACAATGTGATGATTTGATATACAATGTGAAATGCTTAAATGCAACAGATTAACGTCACCATCACCTCACTTACTTATTTTTTGTGGTAATACATTAAAAATTATTCTTAATTATTTTGAAATATACCCTTGCATTGTGCACTGTAGGTGAGATACCACCAAATGCCCTTCCTCCCACCAACTGCCCTACACCTTGCCCTCCCCTCTCCCTCCTCACCTGTTCCCTTTGCTAGACTACATTAGTGTTTTATCATTCCTGAGTGTGTGTTTATACATTGGTTTCATAATAGTACTGAGTACATCGGATATATTATTTTCCTTTTTTTTTTGAGACAGAGTCTCAAGCTGTCACCCTTGGTAGAGTACTATGGTGTCACAGCTCGCAGCAACCTCAAACTCTTGGGCTTAAGCGATTCTGTTGCCTCAGCCTCCCAAGTGGCTGGGACTACAGGTGCCCGCCACAACGCCTGGCTATTTTTTTTTTTTGTTCTTGTTGTTGTAATTGTCATTGTTTTAGCTGGCCTGGGCCAGGTTTGAACCCACTAGCCTCTGTGTATGTGCCCAGCACCCTTCCGACTGAGCTATGGGAGCCACCTTTTTTTCCCATTCTTGAGATACTTTACTAAGAAGAATGTGTTTCAACTCCATCCAGGTAAACATGAAGTCTCCATCTTTTTATGGCTGAATAGTATTCCATGGGATACATATACCACAATTTGTTAATCCATCCATGGGTTGATGGGCATTTAGGCTGCTTCCACAACTTGCCAATTATGAATTGGGCTGCAATAAACATTCTGGTGCAAATGTGTTTGTGGTTAAATGATTTTTATTCTGGACAAATACCTGGTAACAGAATTGTGGGATCAAATGGAAGGTCAAGTTTTAATTCCTTAAGGATTCTCCATATTTCTTTCTATAAAGGTTGTATTGGCTCAATGCCTGTGGCTCAAGTGGCTAAGGCACCAACCACATACACCTAAGGTGGCAGGTTCGAATCCAGCCCAGGCCTGCCAAACAACAATGACAGCTGCAACCAAAAATAGCCAGGCGTTGGGGAGGCACCTGTGGTCCCAGCTATTTGGGAGGCTGAGGCAGGAGACTAGCTTGAGCCCAGGAATTGGAGGTTGCTGTGAGCTGTGATGCCATGGCACTCTACCCAGGGGGACAGTTTGAGGTCTGTCTCAAAAAAAACAAAAAAAAAGGTTGTATTAGTTTGCAATCCCAGTAGCAATGTAGAAGTGTTCCCTTTTCTGCACATCCATGCCAGCATCTGACATTTGGGGACTTTGTGATATGTGATAATCTCACTGGAGTTAGGTGATATCTCAAAGTGGTTTTGATTTTCATTTCTCTGATGATTAAAGATGATGAGCATTTTTTTCATGTGTTTGTTGGCCATTTGTCTGTTATCTTCAGAGAGTTTCTGTTCAAGTCTCTTGTCTACTTAAAAATGGGGTTGTTTGCTCTTTACTTGCTGACTTCTTTGCGTTCTCTGTAGATACTAGTTATCAGATATTTGTTGGAATCATAACATGTAAAAATCTTCTCCCATACTGAAGGCTGTTTCTTTTCTTTGGTTTTAGTACCCTTAGCTATACAGAAGCTTTTTAGCTTGATCAAATCCAAGTAATTTATTTTTTGTGTTGCTGCAATTGCCAAGGCTTCCTCATAAATTTTTTCCTAGGCCAATATCTTCAAGCATTTTCCCTTCACTTTCTTCTAGTATTTTTATAGTTTTGTGTCTTAAATGTAAGTAGTTTAGCCAATGAGAATCAATTTTTATTAGTGGTGAGAGGTGTGGGTCTAGTTTCAGTCTTCTACAGGTGGCTAGCCAGTTCTCCCAGTACCATTTGTTAAATAGGGATTCTTTTCCCCAGTGAATGTTTTTGTTAGACTTGGCAAAGATCAAATGACAATATGTGGCTGGGTTCATCTCTAGATTCTCTATTCTATTACATAGATCTATGTCTCTATTTTGTGCCAGTACTATGCTGGTTGTTGTTTTTTTGTTTGTTTGTTTGTTTGTTTTTTGTAGAGACAGAGTCTCACTTTATTGCCCTCAGTAGAGTGCTGTGGTGTCACACAGCTCACAGCGACCTCCAACTCCTGGGCCTAGATGATTCTCTTGCCTCAGCCTCCTGAGTAGCTGGGACTACAGATTCCCACCACAACCCTGGGCTATTTTTTTTGTTGTTGCAGTTTGGCCAGGGCCGGGTTTGAACCCGCCACCCTTGGTATATGGGGCTGGCCCCCCACCCACTGAACCACAGGCACCGCCCAGTACTATGCTGTTTGTATCAGTGTAAATTTGTAGTATAAACTGATGTCTGGTAGTGTGATGCCTCTGGATTTTTTTTTTTTTGAGACAAGAGTCTCATTTTGTCACCCTCAGTACAGTGCTGTGGTATCACAGCTCACAGTAACCTCAAACTCTTGGGTTTAAGTGATTCTCTTGCCACCGCCTCCCAAGTAGCTGGGACTACAGGTGCCCACCACAATGCCTGGTTATTTTTTTGTTGTAGTTGTCATTGTTGTTTGGCAGGCCCAGGCCAGGCTCAAACCCGCCAGCCTCAGTATATGTGGCCGGTGCCCTAACTGCTGGGCTATGGGCACCGAGCCAGATTTGTTTTTATTCTTAAGAACTGTATTGGCTATTCTGGGTTTTTTCTGATTACATATAAAATGAAAGACTATTTTTTCAAGTTCATTAAAGTATGACATTGGTGCTTTGATGGGGATTGAATTTAATCTGTAGTTTGTTTTGGGTAGTGCAGACATTTTAACAAGGTTGATGCTTCTCAACCATGAGCATGATATGTTTTCCCATTTGTTAACATCTTCTGCTATTCCTTTTCTCAGGGTTTCATAGTTCTGTTTATAGAGGTCTTTCACTATTCTACTTTCTCTGTATGGTCATCATTTAAGTGGAATCATGCAGTTTTTGTCTTTCTGTGCCTGGCTTATTTCACTTAGCATAATGTCCTCCAAGTTCATCCATATTGTAGCATGAGCCGTAATTTCTTTGGGGCCAGACCTTCTCAAACCATAATTATGCTACCCATTGGCCCCACTTTGATTAACAAGATTGCAGACCATACTAAGAATCTCAGAGTAAGATCTTGAAATCTCAATCTTTGTGCTTTCTTTTGTTGTGCCTCAACTTTTCTGATTCTTCAAATAGGAAACAAGGGCATCAGTGTTTGTATTTATTTTCAGGGTGGCTATAAAAAAAGTAACACAAAATAGGTGGCTTAAAACAACAAAAATTTAATGTTCTAGCTGATGGTGAGTGGCACAGTTCCACTTCCCCATCTTCTGAGGTAGGTGATGTTAGATGATCTTCATTCCTTTTCTCTTTTGTGTGGACTACAAATAAAACTTAGGCCATTTGGCAGTTTGGAAAAAAAAAAGAAAATCCAAAAATTTATTCTCTCATGATTCAGAAGGCTGTAAGTTCAAAATGATGGTGTCACGGCTTGGCGCTTGTGGCTCAAGCAGCTAGGGCACCAGTCACATACACCTGGCCTGCTGGGTTCGAATCCAGCCCAGGCTCGCCAAACAACAATGATGGCTGCAACCAAAAAAAATAGCCAAGTGTTGTGGTGGGTGCCTGTGGTCCCAGCTACTCGGGAAGCAGAAGCAGGAGAGTCCCTTGAGCCCAGGAGTTGGAGTTTGCTATTGAAATAACTTAAAGGAGTTGGAAAAAATGGACTTGGACCCACACTGACATAAATTATTAGTGATTTATTTTCATCTGTGCAGGGGGCCATTGTCCTAAGACAAGTGGCCCCAAAGTGTAGGGGGTTTTGTCTTTTATACCCTTTTTTGTGTACAAGGAATGCTGCTGTTGGCAGGGCACCATTGTCAGGGATACAGTTTGGGTTTACAATTTAAGTATCAATGCTTTCAGCTTGGGTGGCAGTGGTTAAGGTAGCAATGGTTTCAGTTCAGATAGCAATAGTTACAGTTTGGGTAACAATGGTTACAGTTCTGTTCCTGGGAACCTTAGGGGGGAAAGGGGGGCCTGGGAATGGGCTGAGAAGCATGTTCTCTGCCACCCTGGGGAGGGGGCATGGGAATGGGCTGGGTTACAACATTTACCACTCCTCTTCTTGGGAATTAAATCTTTAATTTATCTGAAGAAAGTGTTCCTACTCCTGGGGGATTTCTTAGTACTGTGGTGGTGGGTTAACTTTTATTTTTTCCTGTGACATTCCCTCCCTCCCCTTAAAGTCCAAAGTTTAATTAAGATAAGTTCCTTGAGGAGTTTCCTCAGGCTTCAGCTGTGCATTGACCAGCCAGCTCCCAGTATGTGGCTGGAGCAGGGCATATTGATTATCTTAAAAGTTGAGGAACAGTTAAGTTTT
The DNA here is from genome assembly GCA_963574575.1 of Galagoides demidoff. Taxonomy (NCBI): domain Eukaryota; kingdom Metazoa; phylum Chordata; class Mammalia; order Primates; family Galagidae; genus Galagoides; species Galagoides demidoff. Next base: position 12,776 of record CAUYQV010015707.1, on the reverse strand, counting down.
ATTCAGTCAGCTGTGATGACTCCAGGTGAAAATTCTTTTAATTTTCACATTGCTGTGCATGTGGTTAAGATGATGGTGTAAATAAAACATGATTAATTATCTCAGTGAAGATTTTTCTTGTTACTTTTTAGTTCTTTTAGGCATTCCTGCTAAATTGTAGAGAATTGACAGAGGTCTCTTTGAACAATACCAGTGGCAAGTCTTGTGCTTAGTTAAGCTTTGTTTTCTGGCAGAGTTTACCAATTCCTGTTCTTATGGCTTTGTTTATGCACATTGTTTTGTAATACTTTTGGCCAGTTTCTTAGTCCCATTTAATAGATTAAGTTAGTAAAACAATTATGTCTCATTTTATGAGTTGACAGTACAGATAAGGCTGGGATTTAATACATGTGGGTTACAGCCTCTCTCCTTTTTTTCTCCCTTTCTCCAATTTCTCTTTATTAGAGACAAATTATAGCAGAACTAACTCAGTTGTTAGAATAAACTGTATTTTCAATATACTGATTATTTGCATAAAGCACAGTAAGAATAATTAATTATTAGTCATCTAGGCTTCCTTTAAAATTGGCTTTGCTGGAATTCTTTGTATGGGATTTCAGTTGGACTTGAGGCCTTTCATGAGCCCAGGACTCATCTGTGCCATTAGATACCTGTATGCATTGGGTAAATTCCTCTTCTCTTGAGGTTCCCAAGCATATTTCAACTCCCAGACCTGTCAGGAAGTTACCTTCGTTACTTACTACAGAACAGGAATATTACTGATGGGTATCTGGCCAGTTTTTCAGAGGGCTTTTTATTGGCTTTTTAAAGTCAACCTTAATCCCTTAGCTCAGTCTGGACATCTCTGGAAATGTTATTCCAGCCAAAGCCTTGGTAAAATAACCAATGTTTTTATTATGTCTTATAGAACAAAACAGATTCTTATTGAACTTTATACAAATAACTATATTGTTAGAAATTAAGAACACTTACAAATGGCTTTTAAATTCCAGAGAAATCAAGGAAAGAGAGAATTACATGTTTTAAATTCTGCTTATAAGGACATACGTTGATTGAAAAGTTACGAAGAGCTAAAACAAAATACAGAAAGAACCAATAATATTTAAAAAGTTGTAACAAACTAGCCCAGTTCCATGTAACTGATTTCTGTTCTGTTTGAAGTTAGGTTAGCAATATTCATAGACGTGTTAACAAGTTTTATTTTTTTCTTCTTAACTTCAAACTCAGTCAGCTACATAAAAAAAAGACAATTTTCTTTTTTAGATGAATTAAAATTATTACTGACAGTATATGTTAGGACAGACTAATGTTTCATATGTTAGGACAGATTAATGCTTTATTGGTGAGGACAGACCAATGACTTATAATACTGGAACATATATAACTATAATTTATAAAAATTAATTACCATTTTATATTTGACAGTGTTTCCTATATACTTTTAATAAATCAAATAAGTCTAATTTGTTTTTCTCAGGTTCAGAACCTGCCAGTCTCAGTTTTTGTGGTCGGTGCCACAACCACTGTGCTATGAGTATCAAGCCCTGAATTTAGAGTTTTGGTTTTGGAAGGTTTGTCAAATATTAAAAGCTTAAAATATTTGTTTAAACAAAATTATAAGTTAAAAGATTTTAAAGTAAATACATAGTCAACTGGATTACATGTAAACTTTTCACAAAATTTATTCTATGGGTTTTGCTTAACTTGCACAGAAAATCTTATAGACATTTTAAATTTTCTTTAACTTTTGTCTTGCTTTTCACTTTTTAAACAACTATTCCATTTCAGGATAAATTTATTACACAATATTCTTTTCTTATACAATGTCATTTTTCTTTCTGTCTAATTTTCTTACTCCCTAAAATTCACTTCTTACAAAACAGGATTACAGTAAACTATTTACTTGCTAAACTGATAATTAGGAAGTTTTAGAAGGCAAGAATTTTTCTCTGTTAAAGACCCAGCTCCTTGGCTCAGCACTTGTGGCTCAAGCGGCTAAGGCGCCAGCCACATACACCTAAGGTGGTGGGTTCGAATCCAGCCCAGGCCCGCCAAAACAACAATGATGGCTACAACCAAAAAATAGCCAGGCATTGTGGCAGGCACCTGTGGTCCCAGCTATTTGAGAGGCTGAGGCAGGAGACTCGCTTGAGCCCAGGAGTTGGAGGTTGCTGTGAGCTGTGATGACACAGCACTCTACCCAGGGGGACAGCTTGAGGCTCTGTCTCAAAAAAAGAAAAAGAAAAAAAAGAAGACCCAGCTCCTTTTTTTTTTGGCAACCAAATTATTACATTTTACAAATGAGAGACATCTGTGAAATATAGCATTGATACAGGATTTTTTTAACCAGAGCTAAACAGGAAATCTTTATTTTTCAGGCTCAGGTAAACTTAGAAATTAGATTTTTATTTCTAGGCATAAACACATCACAGGTCATACCTTTTGAGTTTTAGTAAGGTTATGAATAAAGCAGTTCTAAACATTTGGAAAGTTTCACTCTGAGTAGGGAGTACACATCCTGATTTTTTTCCAGATAAAAACTGCAAAGACCTAAAAACTCTGCCCAAGGTGCAGGGCTGTGTTTATTCATTTGTTAGAATACCCATTCAGTTTGTAAAGGTATGTTTTCATTTACAAATGAGGAAATTTATTAACCCAGTATTATTTGTTTTAATGCTTCTTGTTGGCAGCTGCTACCTGTTGAGGCGGATAGACTGGCTGAGGATGGTTTTGAATTTTTAGCCAGTCATTGCTGCTGTTGCCAGCAGCAACTTCATTGCTTTCATAACAGGAAATGTGATTGGATGACAAAATAAAAGTAAATTTACCCAATTACTTTCTTTTGACTGATGGCAAAGAGTATTACAATTAGGCAAATGTTAAACAGAAAATGGAGGGATCCAAAAGTTCAATGACTATGGGGCATCAAAGAATTAGGGGGATACCAAGTCTAATACCAATAATAAAGATGAAGAGACCAATGACTGCCAGGCCAAAGAGGCATCAGACAGTGAGGGGTATAAATAAGTAAATAAGGCAGTTTCAGAAGGAGTAAAGTCTTGAAGAGTCCCTTGAAAGAAAAGATCTGTAATCTACTCACAAATGTTTTTAAGACTGTTTGTTTCAGGCCGAGACTAATCTTTCAATAAACACTGAACAAATAATCAGATTCATGAACACAGTCTAATAGTTTACATTCACTCTTACACTCTTGTACTCTTAGAATCAGAACCAAAACACATTTTTATACACTTTTTAACAGGCCTGTGAGTGATATAACACCCTGGGGGTTGACTGAACCCCTGCTTTTATTTAAATGATGTTTCTGGTGACAGGTGTTGACAGCCTGACAACCTGGGGTCCCTGTTTAAAGTTATTGTCTCTCTGGCCTTCCTTTGGAGGTTTTTAAGGGTTTTACAATAAATGATTTTAACAGTTACATGTTTTCATAGCAATTCATAACAAATAAGCATAACAAAGATACTATTAATAGTTAATTAATGTTTGTAGACACCAGTTAAAAATAGACTTTAAAATGGCTTACCGCTGTGGCCCTTGGGCCCTGGGATGTTTTTAGGGGGTGCCTCCTCTCAAAGGGATTATAGCCTGCCCCCCTAAGAGACCACCTGAAGATTGGCAGAATATATACCAGCCAGAGTGATGTCAGGTTGCTATTTTTAAAAGTAAATAGGACTGTTTTTTTTTCTCTTTAGTCTCAAATGAGTAATTGACCTTAAGTTTTCTGCTGAGAGCCTGCACCTTATCTCAAAGCTATTTGTAACTTAGCAACCACAGTTTTTTTTTAGTAGGTTTAACAAACTTTGTATTAACTCTTCAATCACCAGAAAGAGAGAATTTTTAACATAAGTAGGTTATTTGTAAACTCACAAATTGAAGGCGTACTAGGAAGTACATAATATAGAAACAAAAGTGATGTCCAATCTCAAGACTAATGAACAATTTACCAGGAAAAAGAAGAGGAAGGAAAACACAGTAACTTTTCCCTGGATTGAAATCTAAGAGAGTTTTCTAAAGAAACTTTGAAGGGACACTGAATAAAGCACCAGAATTGATAAATTAAATACAATCTTGACTAACAGGTGTTACACAATTTACTAATATATAAAGTTCACCGGAATGCCTAAACTGCAACTTTTTTTTTGGCACAGCCTCTACCTTTCACCCCCCGCCACCTGCATGATTTGTAGACTCAAGTTAATATTTGCCAAGTAGGCGCCTGCTTCTCAAAGTTGAAAATCTGGAATTTCTAGTTTCTCTTTGTTAAGCTGGTTAGTTTTACTTACAGAAAATATGCACTTTCTTACTGTTGTTCTTGATTGATTTGGCTGAAATTAAGAAGTTACTGAAAGAGCATTTTCAAAAATTACCCTGTCTTATTTTGAACAAATTCAAGTGGACAAAAAGACTACAATACAAACATTATAAAATGACAAGTGGATGGAACAGAAAACATAAATGGAATTCAACAGACAGAAATTAGTCATACGCAGAGTCACATTTAACTCTTTCACTCACTCACTTACATAAAACTTAAAATGTACAAAAGACACACAAACCACAGCCAGCACAATTGACTGCAAAAAAACAAGACAACCCAAGAAGAGATTGCAATTTACCAGAACAGGACTAGCCTGCAAATCCGAACAGTCCAAGAGACTGCTAATATCAAAACAGTTTAGTAAGGAGCTGCAAACATGACAACACAAAAACAAATGACCCAGAAAGAAAAGGGGACGTCTCCCCCATCTTGGGAACAGGTTCTTGGGTTATGTCCAGCCTAGCCTATTGTTCCCCCAAATTCTCTAAGGACCCAGACAGACTTACTTAAGGTACCATAATTAAATCACCAAAACGGAAAATGTGGAAACCTGTGACCTGAGTTTTTTCACACGGCTGAGTGCTGCGGGGCAGAAGGACATCTTCTCTGAGGCCTTCCCCTGGAGCTGTCAGCCGGTAATGGATCCAGGCAGGGGTCCAAGGGTGAGGATCTCACTGGGGCCTTCAGATGAAATAACTTAAAGGACTTGGAAAAAATGGACTTGGACCCACACTGACGTAAATTGTGGGTGATTTATTTTCACCTGTGCAGGGGGCTATTGTCCTAAGACAAGCACCCTGAAGTGCAGGGGTTTTTTGTCTTTTATACCCTTTTTTGTGTACAAGGAACGTTGCTGTTGGCAGGGCACCATCAGCAGGGTTACAGTTTGGGTTTACAATTTAAGTATCAATGTTTACAGCTTGGGTGGCAGTAGTTAAGATAGTAATGGTTTTAGTTCAGATAGAAATAGTTACAGTTTGGGTAACAATGGTTACAGTTCTGTTCCTGGAAAACTTAGGGGGAAGAGGGGGCCATGGAAACGGGCTGGGTTACAACACGATGAGCTGTGATGCCACAGCACTCTACCCAGGACAACAGCTTGAGGCTCTGTCTCCAAAAAAAAAATGATGGTGTTAGCAGGATTAGTTACTTCAGGAGGATCTTAGGGAAAGTCTGTTCTATGCCTCTCTTCTAGTTACTGGATTTCAGACAATCCTTGGAATGAGAGGCATTACTCAATCTTTGCCTTTGTCATCACATGACTATCTCCCTATATGTCTGTCTTCTTGTATCTAGATCCAAAATTCACTCTTCTTAAAAGGATACTGATTGGGTGGTGCCTGTGGCTCAGTGGGTAGGGCGCCAGCCCCATATACCGAGGGTGGTGAGTTCAAACCCGGCCCCAGCCAAACTGCAACAAAAACATAGCCAGGCGTTGTGGTGGACACCTATAGTCCCAGCTACTCGGGAGGCTGAGGCAAGAGAATCACCTAAGCCCAAGAGCTGAAGGTTGCTGTGAGCTGTAACACCATGGCACTCTACCGAGGGCAACAAAGTGAGACTCCGTCTCTAAAAAAAAAAAGAAAAGAGAGAAAGTGAGCTTATTTGGAAATATGTATACATTTCCGTTAAGATGAGGTCATATTGGGTGGTGCCTGTGGCTCAGTGAGTAGGGCACCGGCCCTATATACTGAGGGTGGTGGGTTCAAACCCAGTCCCAGCCAAACTGCAACAAAAAAATAGCTGGGCATTGTGGCAGACACCTGTAGTCCCAGCTACCCAGGAGTTGGAGGTTGCTGTGAGTTGTGACACCACCGCACTCTACCGAGAGCAATAAAGTGAGACTGTCTCTAAAAAAGAAAAAAAAAACATGAGGTCATACTGATCCAATGATCAGTATCTTTTTTTTTTTTTAATAGAGACAGAGTCTCACTTTATCCCCCTTGGTAGAGTGCTGTGGCATCACAGCTCACAGCAACCTCCAGCTCTTGGACTTAAGCAATTATCTTGCCTCAGCCTCCTGAGTGGTTGGGACTACAGGTGCCCACCACAAAGCCCAGCTATGTTTTTGTTGCACTTTGGCCAGGGCTGGGTTTGAACCCACCACCCTCAGTATATGGGGCCAGCACCTTACTCACTGAGCCACAGCCATCACCCAAATAAGCTCACTTTCACAAGTTCTGGGTGGACATACATTTGGAGGGGCCAATAATCAATGTAGCACATTGTTACTTCTATGATAATAAATGTATTTTGAGCAAAAGAGAAATCCTTGACTGGAGCATAACATATTATAATAAAGACTGGGAGGAGTTGGAGAGCAAAATAGAGACCACTTTCTAGGGCTTTCCCCTTATCAGATGCTACTTGAGAATTACTGAATTTAATAAGGGAGAAGGAGTAGGGACAGCGACCCTAGAGGAGGTCAAAGGGTCTAAGAAGAAAATGTTGAATGAGAGGGCCATGAAGAGGGGCAGGAATAGGTTGAAAATAGTAGTGAGCACTATTGGTGGCAGTTCAGGGCAGTCTCCAGTGGAAAAGGACTGCTCCTGATATTAACAGAAATGGCTATGGTACCTACCAGGGCAAAGCAAAGTAGCAGAATAGCCCACAATAAATAGGAAATCTGGCCAAGATAAACAAGATTCCACAAGAAAACTTTGGAGATGTTAGAGGAAGTACTAGGGTTTTCCAAGGTATGTTGGTTAGGATTTGAGCCATTTTATGAGAATGTTTAAGAAAGAGGAGATTGTATATGGCTGTACTCTTTGGGTATACCCAGGCATAAAGCATTTAGGTAATTTTTGGATTTTCTCAATATCAATTCCTTGTCTTGAAGTTTCCTACAACATTGAAACCCCTATTGCATTAATTAATTCAACAAACATTTGTTGGGCTCCTACTGTGCAACAGGTTCTGGGGATGCAGGGATAAATATGACAAGCAAAGTTCTCATCCTCATTGGTGTTTTATGGTTGGTAATTGAGACAGCAAACTAATAATTGTGTGTGTGTGTGTACTGTGTCAACAGCTCTACAACTGTTGAAGTGCCAGTACAGTCACATCTTTTTTAAATCTCCAAATTACATGAAAACTGGCTTCAGCCTCCACAGGCCAGGTTAGCAAGAAGCTCAGTATAACTCTCTTTGGCTCTTTTCTTTCTCTGGTTTATCCAGAAATTTACACTGTCTGCAAAAGAGGTTGGCCTGATGTCTATGCTTCAGGGGGAAAAAGCCTCCACTGCCATGCTTGCCATTATACCTCATCAGCAGAAGGTGTCACTATTGAACACCAGTCTGCTTCCATCTGGTCTACTCTAGAGCAAAGCTTTGCTGATATCATTTTCTAGTACAGATCAGTGTGGTACTGATCCCTACGTTACAGCTCTAAGTGACCAGTCTTTCTGAGTATACACTCAGCTCTTCTCACAGACCTCACTGTCTCAGATTGAGTCATATCTTTGGTCATTATAGGCCCTCCCTTTTTCCATTCTCTCAGGATTCATCCCAAGGGATGAGAGACCTTTCTTTTCAACCTCCTGAATTTCCCTTTCTTGGGAAAAATAACTTCAATACCTCCAAGAAGGACCCAGATCTAATGAAAATATGAGTGTTTGTTAACACTTCAAGGCCAGCCAATATTCATTTTCCTTTTTTTTGGAGACAGAATCTCACTGTGTAGCTCTCGGTAGAGGCTGTGGCATCACAGTTCACAGCAACCTCAAACTCTTGGACTTAAGTGATTCTCTTGCCTCAACCTCCCAAGTAGCTGGGACTACAGGTGCCCACCACAACACCCAGCTATTTTTTTGGTTGCAGCTGTCATTGTTGTTTAGTAGACCCGGGCCGGGCTTGAACCCACCAGCCTAGGTGTATGTGGCCAGCACATTACTCACTGAGCTACAGGTGCCAAGTCCATTTTCCATTCTTTTGATAACAGAACCCTGATTTAGAAGATTTGAATGATCACTTCCCCCACTGAATGTAATCTGGTAGGACTGTCAGTCATGATATCTTGTTCTCCTCTAGTCAAATGATGATCCCAACTAAACTAGCTAGACCTTGAGTAGAGCAGGGCTTTTCCAAACTCTAATGTACATATGAATCACTGGGAGTCTTGTTACAATGTAGATTCTGAATCAGTGGGACCTGAGATCATGCACTTCTAAAAGGCTACCAGGTAAAGCCAATACTGCTGAATCATAGGTTTTTGGTTTTTTGTTTGTTTGTTTGTTTGTTTGAGACTGGGTCTTGCTCTGTCATCTATGCTGGAGTGCAGCGGTGCAATCATTGTTCATTGCAGCTGGTGCATCGCCACCTCCAGAAACTCCTAGGGTCGTTCTGTTTCAACCTCCCAAGTAACTGGGACTACAGGTGTGCACCAACACACCTGGCTCATAGATCATCTTTTGCGTAGAAAGGGAGTGGAGTGAGCAAACAGCTGAGTCCCTTCATCCAGAAGTAACAACCTTCTGGATGTAACAATCTATTAATCCACAGGTGCTCTGGATCCTGTCCTCCCTAACCTGAATCTTCACCCTTTCTTCCCCTTCTTCAAGCTCTCTATATTCTTATAGTAAATTATTTTTGTATTCAAGATGACAATTGATTTCTGTTGCTTGCAACCAAAGGAAAAAAGAAGGAAAGGGAGAGAGGAGAGCAAGGATCAGAAAGAGGGTAAGGGGAGAGAACTTTTTCTTCACACAACCCATAAACTAGATAAAAATATGTTGTCTCTCCATACAGCCATTACCTAGTTTTCACCCTTTTGTGCATTGCTGATGTCATCAAATACATTCTAAAAAAACATACTATTTTTTTTTTTTTGGCTGGGGCTGGGTTTCAACCCGCCACCTCTAGCATATGGGGCCAGAGCCCTACCCTTTTTAGCCACAGGCACTGCCCCATACTATTTATTTTTATTTATTCATTTATTTAAAGATAAGGTCTCACTCTGTTGCCCAGACTGGAGTACAGTGGTACAACCATAGCTCACTGCAGCCTTGAACTCTTAGACTCAAACAATCCTTCTGCCTCAGCCTGCTGAGTACCTGGGACTACAGGCATTTGCTATCAGACCTGGCTATGGCTATGAGGCCTAGGCTGGTCTCAAGTGGTCTTCCCACCTCTATCTATCAAACCCCTAGGTTTACAAGTGTGAGCCACTGTGCTTGGTCAAATACATTCTATTTTGTGAGCTCCTTTGGGAGACAGTAAAAGCTCCTGAGAGGTCTTCAAAGTGAGAGAAAGTTTCTTTATCCAGCAACAACTGAAAGAAAACTCTGGGGCACTATATGCATACATGCTTGGTTGTTTGTCTAGTTTTTCTGCTTTGGTAAAGAAATAAGGTCTGAAGATCTCTGTGATTCTTTTCATTAATATCAAAGTCTTCATCAATAATTGTTCCAGTTCTGAGGAAGTGCCTATGGCTCAGTGGGTAGGGTGCCGGCCCCATATACCGAGGGTGGCAGTTTCGAACCTGGCCCTGGCCAAACTGCAACAAAAAAATAGCCGGGCATTGTGTCAGGCACCTGTAGTCCCAGCTGCTCTGGAGGCTGAGACAAGAGAATTGCCCAGGAGTTGGAGGTTGCTGTGAGCTGTGACACCACAGCACTCTACCGAGGGCGATAAAGTGAGACTGTGTCTCTAAAAATAATGATAATAATAATAGTTCTAGTCAATCCAGTTGCTGGAAGGCCAGGTATTATAAATATAGTGGTTTAGTAAAGTCTATGTGGATGAAGAGAGATCTGATTAAGGGGTTATCTGAGCATGATGTCCCAAACTCACTGTTCCCATAAGCTGGGTCTTTCTAACTTCAAAAGTCAGGTACAGACCTGCAAGACAAGATATGAATTTCTCAGTGTGTACCTGAGATAGATTGCTGTCAGCTGACATTTTCATTTCAGAAAGTTCCTCTTTAAAAAACACAACAGATATAACATCTCTGTGAGGGTTAATCTTTGAATCTCTCATATGAAGACCCTAATTCCCAGAGAAGGAACAAATGCTTGGGGACATGGGCATCACTGTGGATGAAGCCTAGCAGCTGGGAATTCCAAGAACTGTTCAGCTCTGGTTTCTCCCAAGCAAGAATAACAGAACACCCTTACAGGGTTTCCATCTGAGGCCGTATTTGGTATGAAGTAGATTCCATAGGAGTGGAAGAAAAAACCTGAATGAGCTTTGCATGTCCTCACTGTTCTCACAATAGATGCTCCCAGCCTGGCCAACATTTTACCCAAATGACTTTGTCTCCAAAGTCCAGAAATTTCTTGACAACAAATAGTATGAGATATTAAGTCTACTCAAACTTTGGTTTACAATAGGCTTCTTATTCCATGTTACACAGTAATTTAATAGGGTTCACCCATAGAGAACAAAACTTGAATTAGTAAGACTTCAGTAATTAGAATTTAGAATACTATTCTGGAAAGAGTGGTGCTTCCCTCAAAATCATTCTGACAAGATTGACAGAAGCCCAGCCCAGCCTTGTCTCCATATTTATAATTGGATTTGTCAGGATTCTTCAGTTCCAAGTAACAGATAGTAGCCTTGCTTCCTTAAACAAAAAGGGAATCATTTCAATGACAGAGGAATAAATAACTCACAGGACTAAAAGGAAGACTTGACAGAAGCCATTCAGGGGACATTTAGAGGCCTTGATAATAGCATAACAGGATCCCCCAAACACCACTCCTGAAATGAATGAATAAATACCACTCATTTTTTTCTATCTCTGCATCAATCAAGATTCAAAGCCCCAATGACCAAATAGAAAAATGGGCAAGCAATATGGACAGACCACAGAAAAGAAAACACAGTGGATGAATAATGTTAGAATAGGCTGTGAGAGACACAGAGCTGGTCCCTATAGGGGCCGTATAGACATGTATTATCAGGCCTTAATGCTCCCTAGGGCAAAGGACAGGTCCCACTAACTTCTTCAGAGTTTCCCATGAGATATTTTGCATACATTCGCTTCTTTAATCTTCACAACAACCCTGTAAGATTAGTGTGAATGTCACCCACTTGTCAATAAGAAAACTGAGGCTGAGGTGACGTGGCTGGCCTTAGGTTGTCTAGGTGGGAGGTAGCAGAGCTGACGCTGACCTCATAGTGGTCATTTTCCTTATGCATGCTGCCTTAGCTGCTAGGTATGGTTATATGGTTTATGAGTTGCACACGGGTACCCAGTCCAGAGGATTAGTAGGGCTGGACTGAAATCTAACCTATGATCCATTCAACGAGCCATCTGTCCCTTTATAAACCTGTGTCTATCTGGAGGAAGACACTCATTTTTCTAATTTATCCTTCCAGTGGAGTACTTTTTCCTAATTCAGAGAATGGTACTGTATGAGTTAGCATTAGCCTTACCTGTTGCATCTCCCTGGGTAGGTTTGTGGAGTATGGCTTCGGAGTGGCTGGATAAGGTTGAGACAACACAAGATGGGAGGCTATTAACATGACAGAGGCTGAGGGAACCAGGGGGAAATGTTTCAGGAGTACCCTATGGGTACTCAGGTCCCGAGCTTGTATAAGGAAAAGAATTTTGATAAGCTAGAGACATAGGCTCTTCCTGGAAATTTACTCAGGCCTATGTGAGTTTCTAGGCCCAATCGTGGGGAGGGTAAAATCTGTGAGGTTCTACCTTAGGATTTCAGTTTATTAGGCACTGTTGTATGGCTAAGTCTTGGATATAGATGGCCCATCTACCATCCTGGCCTCTCAATTCTCTGACTTCCTCATTTCCAACCTTTCACTTCCATGATCACAGCCTAGCCCTTGTTCTTTTTTTTTTTTTGAGACAGAGCCTCAAGCTATCCCCCTGGGTAGAGTGCCATGGCATCACAGCTCATAGCAACCTCCAACTCCTGGGCTCAAGTGAGTCTCCTGCCTCCGCCTCCCAAGTAGCTGGGACCACAGGCACCCACCACAATGCCCGGCCAGTTTTTTTGGTTGCAGCCATCATTGTTGTTTGGCGGGCCCAGGCTGGGGATTCGAACCCGCAAACTTAGGTGTACGTGGCTGGCGCCTTAGCTGATTGAGCCACAGGCGCCGAGCCGCCTGGGTTTATTTTGATTCTGACCTTGAACTCAGCTCAGAATGACTCCTTTTTTTTTTTTTTCAGTTGTGGTAAAAACATGAAATCTACCCTTTTCACAAATTGCTAAGTGTGAGATACAGTATTAACCACACACACATTGTTGTAAAAATCTTTAAGGCTTGACAAATTTGCATGCCATCCTTGCCCAGACACCAGGCTACTCTTTTTGCTCATGTTCCAATTTCTTTTTTTTTTTGAGATAGAGCCTCAAGCTGTCCCCCTGGGTAGAGTGCCATGGCATCACAGCTCATAGCAACCTCCAACTCCTGGGCTCAAGCGAGTCTCCTGCCTCCACCTCCCAAGTAGCTGAGACCACAGGCACCACTACAAC
>CAUYQV010015706.1:0-45325 GCA_963574575.1 Galagoides demidoff | reverse complement strand
AGCCACGTACACCTAAGGTGGCGGGTTCGAATCCCCAGCCCGGGCCCGCCAAACAACAATGATGGCTGCAACCAAAAAATGGCCGGGCGTTGTGGCGGGCGCCTGTGGTCCCAGCTACTTGGGAGGCGGAGACAGGAGACTCGCTTGAGCCCAGGAGTTAGAGGTTGCTATGAGCTGTGATGCCATGGCACTCTACCCAGGGGGGGATAGCTTGAGGCTCCGTCTCAAAAAAAAAAAAAAAAAAAAAAGAACTTCAATTTTATTGAGTACTGTTTTAAAAAAGTCAATCAACACTCAAGAGCATGATATAATATCTAAAGGGTAACAGCAGAAATAACTATGATATCAGTATGAATGTAACTTTAATATATTTATATTAATGTAATTATGTAACTACAGCTTTAAGGTTTAGTTATTTTACTAAGACTATTGATTGAAGAAGGAATAAAAGATAGCTAAGCATATGAACATTTCTCTGTACTATAAAGAGACTTTAGAAATGCAAATTCAACTCTCTCTACCTCTAGAACTTAGAGATTTAGTGGAGTCATTTAAATTTATATTCACAAAAAGGCACTGGCTTTATCTCAGAACTCACTTTTGGTGAAGATTTGTTTTTCTTTTCCTTGTGTACATAATAAAAGTATAGTTGTGTTATATCTTTGTAACTGCAGTTTCAAGCAGTATCAAGTCCCTGGATTTTTTGAAAATTCAATCAAGAGCATGCTATAAAAATTCATTACACTGGGTTTTCCAAAAGGTTCCTAAACGTTTTCTTTTATCACCTATATTTTTTAAACTCATACTGGGTGGAGACCAGCAAAGACAGTTTTTCCACTAGCAAGGTGAGATATCTGTTGTGTTTTCTTACATTTTCTTCTGTTTTTACAGGCATTTTCTTAGGGCATTGTTGCTATTTCTAACTGATGCTGAGAATGAATAGAAAAGATAGACAATTCTAGAAAATAAAAACTACCCACAAAATAAAATTTATTGTCCTTTGAGACTTCTGCCTTTCCTTTTTAACTTTAACAGCAGTTACAGTTCTGAGACTGAAAAGAAATTTCCCAGTGCCTTATGAAGTAATATTCAAACTAATGATCTTAGTTACAATGTAGATCTAAGAGTATGACCTTACTTCATCACAGTTATTTATTGTTACCCCTTAGATAGTATATCGTGCTCTTGAGCAGGAGGTTTATTTGAACCTGATCTCTTTTAAAATTAGGGAAGGAAAAATAAGTTGGAAAAACTTAATCTTTTATTGAAATCTCTTCTAACTAGGCTGGGCATGGTGGCTCACGCCTATAATCCTAGCACTCTGGAGGCCAAGGTGGATGGATTACTTGAGCTCAGAAATTCAGGCATGCTGAGGAAGAATGAGAATCCATCTGTACTAAAAATAGAAAAACTACTTGGCCACCTGTAGTCCCAGCTACTCTGGAGGCTGAGGCAGGAGGATTGCTTAAGCCTAAGAGTTTGAGGTTGCTGTGAGCTGTGATGCCATGGCACTCTACCCAGGCAACAAAGTGAGACTATGACTCAAGAAAGAAAGAAAGAAATCAAATTTTTAATTCTGAACACTAAGTAAAAATAATGGAAATATTAAGAGCTCTACTCATTACTTTTGTATCATTGAGTTATTTTTTGTTTGTGTGGAAAATGCTCTTAAATGGCACCAAACATGAACGTGTTGGGATTAGGTGTTATTAACACATAAAACTAAATATTCTGCTCTTTACACTATGTCCTCCCTTACACTACCTTCTGCTGGATGTCCTTAGTTCTAGCAGTAATTTTATTAAGTACATCAAAGGAAGAATTTGGGATTAGAGATTAGTTCTACCAGATCATGATTTAAGATTCATCAAATGAAAAGACAATGTCAGTCAAGCAATGAAATACTTCCTTTTAGTGCATAGTAAAATACTATCTGTTCCTTCAGATTTGTCTTTTAATCGATAAAAGTCTTAATAGGAATGCTAAACTAAGTTTAGCTAGTAAGTACAGCAGATTGAGTTGTGATCCAGATCTCTGATTCCTAGTAAATTTGTTCTTAATATCTTGTGGTACTGTTAGCAAATGACTGAGATGGAGCAATTACAGAGGAATATCACGCTCACTCCTTTGGTCTTTATTTTTCTTGCCAGGGCACCCATGTACATATAAATGAAATTTGCATGTTTTTCTCTTGTTAATCAATACCAACTGAAGACCCTAGGCAGAGGAAAGGGGGAGAAAAGTGTTACCTTCCCTACCTTATCACTTTTTACCAAAACTCTAGAGGGATTTGTATTAATAGAAATTTTATTCAATTTACAGATTTGGGGAGACTTGGTATTTTAAATGTATTTTACTACCTAGTCCTCCAGCATAGTATATATCTTAGTCCTTAATGTAATGGAAATGTTTCTAGGTTTCATTTTATAGTATTATTTTTGCAGGGTTTTTTTTGGTAGATACTGTTTATTTTATTATTATTATTGTTATTTTTTTTTTTCTGTAGAGACAGAGTCTCACTTTGTTGCCCTTGGCAGAGTACCATGGCATCACACAGCTCACAGCAACCTCCAACTCTGGGCTTAGGTGATTCTCTTGCCTCAGCCTCCCAAGTAGCTGGGACTACAGGCACCCGCCACAAGGCCCGGCTATTTTTGTGTTGCAGTTTGGCCAGAGAGGGGTTTGAACTTGCCACCCTCGGTATATGAGGCCGGCGCCCTACTCATTGAACCACAGGTGCTGCCTGGTAGATACTGTTTATTAAGTGATGTTATTTTTCCCATTTGCTAAGATTTTATATCATAAAAAGTGGGTTAATTTTATCAAGTTATCTCTACCAATATTTAAAAATGTTTTAATATATATCAGATGATATATTAAGGAATATATATTCATGGATAGTCATGTTTTTAGATAGTATTTCTCAATTAAATTCTTTCCAGAAGTTCTAGGTGGTTTTCATGTGGGTTTGAGAAATACTGGGAACTATATACTTCCTTCCTAGCTATTCACAATCTATGTCATTAGGTATCAACTCTGAGATATCCTACAGTGAAAAAAAGTACATATTTAATTGTATAATAAAAGGTTTCTCAAATTTGCTTGATCAAATTATTTCCCTTTTTCTAAGAACAAGTTACTGGCATTTCCAGGGCCCTCCAATACCATAAAACACTGATTGGGAGACCTTGCTTTGGAGCAATTTTAAGAGTCATAAAAATTTATCACATACCTGCAGAGCCATTACTCATATTACTTTTCCTGAAAAACTGAACACTCATAAACAGAGAAAAAGCTGTCCTGATACTGCACACATCATAGCCGACTGGAGTCCCTGAATAATCTGCTCCCCAGTTTACCTCAGGACAAGGCCTCTTACGTATGTGTCTGCTCCAGTTCCTCAGAATCCCTCCATCTCAGTCATTTGCTGACAGTAGCAAGAAATATTAAGAACAGATTTTGTAAGAATCATAGGTCTGGATTACAATCTGTTGTACTTACAAGTGCTTATATGCTCCTGTGAACCAGAAATAGCAATTGGAAAGTAACCAGGAAGATAACCGTGAGTGTAACAGGGTTGGTTTGTACAGATTTCCTCAACGGCCCTCCTCTAGTGATGAGAATGTTTCTTTCTTCCTCGGGTAGGGAGGGCATCTTTGACATAGGAGTTTCATCTCCTGCTTTTAGGAGGAGTCAGGGTCCTCCTCTTTCACTTGCTATTTTGAAAGAGCCTTTAGCTCAAAATATTCAACACACCAAAAACTCTTTGGGACTCCATGTCCTGAACTCCCTCCATAGATAAGCTGATTATGTATAATAATAAAAGCCCAAAATAGCAAAGATAATTTTTAAAGAGAAGAATAATGAGGTGGGAAGAAGAGAGTTGGGAGATAATCGTACTACTGGATATCTGAACTTACTTGTGGTAAATAAGAGAATGTCGTTGTTGGTACAGGGTAAACAGGGACAGACTGGCAGACGAGAAGAGAATGTAAAATGGATTCACACACAGTAAATGGGAACTTAATGTTTGTCAGAGGTAGTGTAATAAGTGGAAGAATATGAACCACATAATAAATGGTGCAGACACAATGGGCTTAATCATGGGGAAAAAAAGATAAACCAGATGGTGTTTCAAACTGTACCCCCAAATAAATTCAAGATGAACTAAGGGCTACATATGAAAAGCAAAATAGTAAAACTTTTAGAAAAAGTTACAGAATAGTATCTCTATGATACAGAGTCAATGAAGTATATATTTGCTTTAAAAAGTCAAGGAAAGGAAGAGCAGAGAGAGAGGAGGGTTGGGGTGGGGTCTTGGTGTGTGCCACACCTTTTGGGGGCAAGACAGATTGTAAGAGAGGCTTTACCTAATAAATTCAATCAGTATACCCTGGTTTCTTGTACCCTCAATGAATCCCCAACAATAAAAAAAAGTCAAAAAATGCCATAAGTAAAAAATTAATAAGATTTTATCACATTAAGAAACAAAAACAAATAAATGAAAAAAGAAAGACCAAAAAAAATTTTGTATTACCATTAAAAAAAAAAAGGTACATGTAAAATTCTAGGTTACTGTGTAAGAAAAAACATTTATCACAAATGGATAGAAACATTTGAAGAACATTTGGAAGAAACAAAAAATGAAGAACAGAAAAACGATAGGAACTGTTACAAAATAATTTACTCCAATTGCCCATAAACATATAAAAAGATAGTCAACTATATGAGCAATAAAATAATGTAGGCTGATAAAAAGGAAGACTAAGGCCGGGTGCGGTGGTCATGCCTATATCCCAGCACTTGGGGAGGCCCAGGCTGGTGGACTGCCTGAGCTCTTAAGTTGGAGACCAGTCTGAGCCACAGCAAGACCTTGTCTTTTAAAAAAATAGCCAAGTGTTGTGGCAGGTGCCTGCAGTCCCAACTACTTGGGTGGCTGAGGCAAGAGGATCCTTTAAGAGGTTGCTGTGAGCTGTGATTTCATAGCACTCTACTGAGAGTGACAAAGAGAGACTCTGTATCAAAAAACAAACAACAAAAACCAAACAAGCAAAAAGATAAAAAGAAAGACTGTTTCACGTCCATTCGCTTGGAAACTCATAATAAGTTATGTAATACCAAGTGTTAGGGAGAGAGCATGGAGAAACAGACAGAAACTTGTATCCCTTTCTTCAGGGAGTAGGAATTTGCAGAATCACTTAGAGAACCATTTGGTAATGCCTCAAAAAATTGACAGTTTTCATTTCTACACTCAAAGATTTTCCTACTAATTTACAGTGTAAAAAAACTGTTATATAAGTAGACCTGTACAGAGATGGTCATTCAGGACTGTTAGTAGCAGAGGAAAAAAATGGACACAATTTAATCATCCCTCGGGGTTGTGACTAAACTGTAAAATACAATTATTTGGTAAAACATTATACAATGGGTTGAAATGATGAAATGTATTTATTGTCTTTTATTGTCTATATCAACATGTTTAATCTAAAAAATACTGTAAAAATGGTTAATAAGGGTTTCAAAATCATGCTTGAAGTATAGTATTTGTATGAAATTTTAAACCCATAAAAATAATAGCGTATGTGGTTTATGAATATATGCATAGGACGCAAACCTGTCAGATTTTTAAAATGATTATCTCCAGAAGGGAAAAAGATGGAGGGTTGAGGGTTCATGTGTATGTCACTTATTTTTTTTTTCCTTTTTGGAAACAAAAATGGCAAAATATTAATACAGGTGTATTGTTTTAAACTTGGTGGTGGATAATTTTTTTGGTATTATTTTTCATGTGATTAAACTAATTAGAAATAGAAGAGGGGCCTTTTTTTCAGTTGATCATTGTAACTAGTGCCTTGATGTTTGAAGGCACCCCGTGAAACTTTCAAATTGTTTAATTTGAACCGAGAGAAGTCATGATATCTATCTTTTGCTGGTTAGTTCTGTTTTAGTGAGCTAAGAGCAGTTAAATTCTTTAAATGGAAGTATAAACATTTTTTGTGCAATATCCCTTTTAACATCGAGCTTGGGAAACACAATTTGTCATCAGTTTTAAAGGCATAACTTGATAAATGTATACTTTGAACCTAACTCTAAAGATAACGAGAAATTTAAAATAAAAACAAACAAGCGTAAGTTTTTCTGGGTCATTCTTGGAGACATTTCCGAGTAGGTCAGAGTTAATTGCTGGCTTTCCTCAGGCTCGCCTCTGTCCCTTAGAAATTGGTGACTACATTCTTTCCTATAAAAATCTCCTATTATGAGAAGAGCTGACAAATTCATACTCAGTAAAGTGAGTGAAGAAGCATAATGAGTTTCGTTTCCAAATGATACATTTTAAGGAAGTTCAAAGACACTAAAATAATTTCTAAAAGTGGAAGTTGAAGCTTCCTTCACTAGTGTGGGTGGGTAGGTGTTTTGACAAGAGCCTTCATGAGAGTTCTTAAATCCATCACTTGGAGTGTGTCTGCTGTGTTTGGGAGACACTCTTTTAGGAGAATACTCTTTTTGACTAGGAAAATGAAGTGAGAGAAGTATATTTTGTGGTAATAAAAATATGATTTTAAAAATTTTAAATTGGAGACAAATTAGAAATCACACGACCTCATCACCCTGAAAAATATTTAGTACTCAGATGGTCTTTCTGCACAGAATGAAGTCTCAGGTGTGTGGTTGACACAGGGGAGAGTTAGTGAAGGCCCAGGGAGAGGCTTCCAGCAAGTCCGCGGATGAGTCCATTTCACTGCAGGAGCCGTCGTCAGTAAATTCCTAAGTCATTTATCTTCATGGTCAATGCGAAGACTAATTCCATGATGATATGACTCTTGGGAATAATCATTTCATTGCAAATCAATATTATTTTGTTATTTCACTTTAGTGATGCAGTTGCTCTGGGGCCAAACTTTATTAACTCATTTGAATTTCTCACATGGATCAAAAGGACATTAACTGCTACTCAGAAATATGTTCACATCTATACTTAGAGTTTTTAATATAGATTTTGAATTTATTTCTCTGTTTTAAGTATTTTTAAGCTGTGATAGTTTCCATTGAGACAGTTTGTGCTTAAAAAAAAAATTTTAGTGGACTTATCTGTGGCTGTATCAGTATGTTTAACATATATTGCAAAGGAAGAGTTGAGAAACTCTAAAATATGCATATATCATACGTATATACACATATATTCAATATTAAATATGTGTGATAAAATAGATAACATAAAAAAAAGGTAATATAGTAGAAGCTCATAATTGACCATGTCTCTACTTTGACCATGTCCGTAAGTTGACCTAATTTTCACAGACCAGCCATGCACCACATGTCCGTATCAGTCCAGTAGGCCTATTGCCTCATGTCGCCCACCTCCATATGCTGACCAGTTGTCACAGTCCCTCAGGTGGTCAACTTAAAGAGATTCTACTGTATTAACAGGTGATATAGATATATATAATGTATTTAAATGTTTATAACTGTATGGAAATAATTAACATGTACTTTCATTTGATAAAACATGATAAAAATTCTATTTGTGTAAATTTATGGAAAACTAAAATTCCAAATGGGTATTTGATATTAAACACTATCACAAAACTTTCTGAACATGTCACAGAATTCCAGATTTCAAAGAGTGTGAGCTAGACGTTATTATGAACAGCATATTCTAGAATCAGTCCAACGAAGACAGGAGTTAGAGAAACGTTCGATCTCCTCCTACAGGAGTTGTCTCTTCATCAGTGCTGAGTGCTGATTCAGGCAGTTTCCTGTCTCTCATCTTGAACTCAGTATATCTTAAGTCAGCAGTCTTTGGTTCTGTATTTTCTCTGAAAATAGCACAAACTCACCTTCTACTTCTGGCATTGCCTTGCTTAACTGCTGAAGTTGTAGCGGCAGCAACAGCTGAGACAGCAGCAATAAAACCATAGAAGTAGTCTGTAGGATGGGCCCACAGCCACACACACAATCCAGGGCTTGGTTAAGGTCTAACGCTGACATGTTCCACCTAGTCTGCTTTGCTGTATCAACCGAAATAGTTATCTCTTAGTTATGATCTTTTCACTTTTATTTCTCCCCAAAGAAAAGGAAAAGGATGGACACTTGTGACTGATGGGGGTTTTGAACAGAAATTTCAGGTAGGCGCCAAGGAACAAGGTATTTATTGCCTTTGTCAGGGGGTAGAAACACATGGCCTCAAATAGTCCCAGGAGCTCAGAATGTCTCTGTATTTATAACTTTAGTTCCTTGGCTTTTGTTCCTCTGGCCTTAGAGAACACTTTGCATATTTTGAGTGGGTGCCAGAAACCTGATGTGAATATCCCCTAAGCTCCACAATTGTCCTCTTTCACTGGGCTACTTAGTTATGAATTTCTAGCTTATGACCTGAACTCTAGGAAATAAATATAACTTAAACTGCTGGAGTCTAAATAGGTCACTGAAATCGTTGGACTGTTTTATAATGACACAAATTTATTCACAAATATGTGAATATGTTTTGTCAAAGTATCATAGGTCTTCAATGTCCTGAAATAGAAATCTTAGAAAATCTATGGTTCTGAGATTTGGCGAACTCAAAAAGATCGGAGCTTTCAACAGTCTCCTTTCAAATATCCCCATTTCTTTCCTTATCTGCTACGTCTGTCATAATCAACCTGTGGAAATAAATAAAGATATCCCCCCACATGGCATTAACCTAAAAATAAGTGCCATTCTGAAATCTGAGGCTGCTTTTGCCATAAATGAAAGGGAGTTTGGCCGAGTTAATTCCTGTTTATTTTCTAGGGCTTTAACATTCATATCTGAAAGCTCTCTTAACACCTGTGTCTCTCATAGCTTTTAGCTTCTTACTCTATTCCACATACGAAAGACTCCTCAAAGGAAGAGCAGATGGGACTATTATTTGCTCATGTAGTTACCCTATGGTATTTGGTCTTTCAGACGCTTGGGAGCTGAGGATATACGGTATTTGGGTAATTGTCTGATTGCTGTGATTCTCTATTCTGTGTTGGTTCAGGTAATCGGCTCCTAAAATGTTGAAATCATTTCACCCTGTACCTTTCATCTTCTAGATACATGTACAAATATTTATAAACAATCTTCTCTACTAGTTCTTTTGCTTGTCATGTGTTGTAACTGAATCAGAAGGCCAAGTATTTTCAATACCTTCTTTCTAAACCTGATGTAATTCAGGGAATATATTATATTTAAGTTAGAAATATAAAATATTCTTAAATTGCAAAAAAAATTATTATCAATCTTCTTCTCTTTGGAATTGAGGAAAACATAGTTATGGTTATGCATAAAATTTCTCTTAAGGAAAAGCTAGCTTATAATATAGATACTGACGGAGATGAGGTGATCTTGAGATGTAATTTGCTTCATAAATACTGGGGTGATATATTTTTATAAACTAAGCAGAAAAATAATTTTCTGCTTTTATAGCCAAATCAGCTTACTGTGTCAATATTTTTTTTTGTCCTTCAAATTTCACATAGTTTGGTTGCATTAAAAAAATAGTTTGGCGGTGCATATGGCTCAAAGGAGTATGCCAGCCCCATATACCAAGGTGGCAGGTTCAAACCCAGCCCTGGCCAAAAGAACTGCAAACAAACAAACAAAAAACCCCAAAACACTTTTATCTGGAAGTGAATAAAAGATGTTTGGTTTGATAGCACATTTTGTGAATAGAGTGAAGACCCTAGGTTGGTTTAGCTCTTTTAAAAGATGATCTCTACAGCTGAGGGAAAAAACCTTTCTCCCACTCTGGATGTGAAAATTACTAGGTGATTTGCATGCAAGAATGATCTTACTGTAGCATCTCTGAAGTGGTCAGAGTGAAGAGTTAAGCCCCGTTGCCAGGCAACAGATTGCAGCCTAAAAGAGCTGAGCAGCACCTAATACTAGAGTTTCTTAATTCACGTATTATTAGTTAAAGAGACTCTCCAGCCATGCAGCCCGACTCTGGACAGTTGTTTATAGAAATTGCTTCTGGAGGAATCTGTTCTCAAAGTTTGCTGAATGGTGAAACACCTTAGAAGTCTTCAGAGGATACCAACATTGACCTTGTTGTGGACCACTTAAAAGTTAGCCACGAGGATGACCAGACCAGAAATGGGAAGTGTGGAGCACTGCTGGACTACCAGTTTGCCTGTGATACAGTGACATGGTGGTCATCAACCTAAGGCCCAGGCCTGTAAATACCCGGGCAAAAGGGGGAGACAGGGAGGGAAGGAGAGAATGAGAAGATGGGATATTATAGACCAGAGAGGGGACTTTGGGGGGATTGTGTGCTCAAACTTTCCCACTTTTCAGTTGTATGAGTAGGATGAACAAAAATTCAGGGAAGTTTCATGATATTATATCTTCCTTCATTTTGGAAGATTCAAAGTCTCATGTGTGTTGCATCTGCCAGGGAATGAGAGGGAAGTCACATTAACTGAGCATCTCATATGTCCGAGAAATGGTACCAGATCTTTTATGCAGATTTTCTCGTTTTTATCATTGTAACAACACTTTAACAAAATGGATACCATTATAAGCCCCTTCTGTAGATGCATGTTTCCACAGAAGTGAAAGATTCTGAGATTTAAACAATTTTACCTACTGTCTCACATTATGTTTTGATCTAAAGCAATTTTCTGCTATAATTCAAAGTAATGGACTATGTTCAATACTATCTAATAGTTTTCTTTATGTATTTTAATACACCTTGCGTTAAAAAGAATCCTGTAAATCAGATTGTAGTTTTCACTCCTGTACCTTAACCGGCAGAGGTACGTTACATGCGTACCTGTCTAGTTTTAAATAATTCTGGAAAAGACTCTACAATTTTTCTTAGTAACCTAAATCTGTCACTTAGGCCATTTTCTTCTGGTTTGTCCTAAATAGAGACGGAGAACAGCTGGTTGCCAATCCCAATATAATAACCCATATATTTCTAGAACATTAAAAAGCATTCCTCCAGCTTTCTCTTCACAGCCTGAATACTTCTATCCTCTTGATCTTTCTTCCTTTTCCAACCCTTTCATCATCTGTGTGGGCTTCCTTCCTTTTCATTTCTCTGCACTCCCTTTCAGATGTGGAGATCATAACTGGATGCCGAGAGCCAACATGAGTCAAGCAAGCAGTGAAGAGTAAAATAAGAAGCTTACCTCAGAGTTTCTAAACTAATTTTCTATTTATGAACCCCAGTAATGTGCTGGCTAAAAACACGAGAATGCTGGTTTGTTATCATATTTCACTGATAGATCTGCTGTGCCCCAAGGTGTTTTATTTTTCTCCCCCCGCTGTATGTCACTTCCTGTATGGCCAGACCTTACCTATGTATGCTGTACTTTATATTCTAAACGTGTCATTTTGCAAAATTACAGAAAAGACCTCCATAAGGAAAAATATTTTGGTGGAAAAAGAACTTTCAGAAGATTTAATGTATTCAAAGTGATCGTGTAGTTAAAAATGCTTTGTTATTTCTGTGCAACGGGAAATACTTCATTTATGCTTAAATAGTGGAGAATGCAACTGTCTGAACTATTTTATTAGTTATAGATGGCTTTTCTAATATACCAATCCCATTAAGAATACAATTGTAATCTACTTAAATTATTTCTTTGTATCTCTCTTACTTACTAATGAGAATTGAAACTTCTTACCTATTACATGATTTTACTAAGGAATTGTTAAGTAGTCCTAATAATATCATGCCAAGTTTTACCTTTAAAACTCACTCCACCGTGAGTTAAAATAACCTTCTCCTTTCCACTTCAGGACCTTTGTAGTTTATAAAATCGTGTCATTTCTTAGGACCTGTGAACATAACACCCTTTTCAATTTTAGATTTGCTTGTTTTGTTACTCTATTTTGTCAGAAATTTACCTTTTTAGTTATGGATAAGGGTTCAAAGTGAATCATTTTTATTTAGCGAGGAAATGTCTTGTTTTCACCTGACTTTAATGGAATAGTTTCTCTTCCTGGATCTGCTGTTTGCATTTTGTCTCTTACAGCATTATATATTTGCAGATTTAGAATTTGAATTTTTCACACCTGCTTTTGTAGTTTAATTAAAAGTTTATTCTCACTACGTTCTACATAAAGTACTTGATAGAATAGGATATTTATCACCGGTTTTATAGTATGAAGTCAATCCTTGGTAGACATTAGCTTCTCTCTCTGAGAAGTGTCCCTAGAATTAGCCATTTATGTAGAAAAAAAATTTATGGCTCAGGGCAACTATTGGATAAGCACTTCAAAATCTCAACATTTTACCAGCTAATTAGCATTGTTTTGAGCTATTAAATTGGACAGTTTTTAAAAGGAGTCATTTTTTTCTCTTTATCCTTCGTCTTAAATGAGACAGACTGCCTTTATCTAGTCACTTCTGTCTCCTGTCCCCTTCACATGTGGCACTGGCGTATCATGTCGTAGGTATGCTTAACTCTTCCTGACAACGGGGTGAGTGCTCCTTTGCTTGGAGAAGGCCTTGTTTAGAGAGTAATAGAATGATTTCTTGTTTGCATTCTTGACACATAATTACTTACTTCCTTTTTAATATGTTGAGGAGGCTTATTAGCAAAACAAATATAATATTTCTTCCTTTTAAAGTGCATTCACTATCCATTTCAAGAAAATTCAATCTCCGGTTCAAACAGGTCTACAGAGAAAACAAAGGCTCCTGCTGAATGGCTGAGTCTCTCAGAAGAGCACTTTTATTAAAAGTTTTTATTTTGTAATAATTTTACATTTGCAAGAGAGTTGCAAAGATATTAGACAATGTTCTCATCCACCCATCTCTTAGCTCAGAACTGAATCTTTTAAAGGTCCACTAGCTTACATTGTCTCCTGCTCACAGGCCCATACTAGTTATCTTTTAAAGGTGTGTCCAAAGGCCCTTGGGTGGGCCTGTCTGTAGGTGGTGGCAGTGTGGGATGTGTGGATGCTGGGCACGAAAGGAGAGAAGTCGAAGCATCTGGACAAGCTTTTGAAGTAAGCGCGAGGCTCCGTCTACCAATTTTTCAGGAGGAAGAGGTATTTCTGGAAACCTCCCCGGTCTCTGATCCAAATATAGCAAGGCAAAAGCAACTGAATGACAAAGAAATCTGCTTGTCATCATTGGTTTTACCTGCTATGGTTTGTCTGCTCCTGGCTCTAACTTTCAGATAAACTCTTCCTTTATTGAAGCAACTTAGGCTCATGCAACATTAACTTGCAGTCGTACAAAAGCCTATGTATTATGACGATACTTTCTTGGTCATTTAACTTCGGGGCTTTATTCTTCACTGATAAATTTGATCCACTTTTTCAGTGAAAAGGTTCTTAATCTGGAACAAATGAATTTCTGTGGGTTTATGGTGGGTTTTATGGTCTATGTGAAAATTTGTGCATTTTTCTGAGAAGAGGATCCACAGGTTTTGTTAAATTTTTCAAGCGTGTATGCGATCCCTCCTTGTCGTCCCTCAACCCCAAATTAGTAACCTTTCTGCTCAGAAAATGTCAAGTAAATTAGGCTGACATTCCACATTGTTAATAGGATTTTAGAGGACATTTATCCTCCCTTCTATGAAAATGTGTATGTTCTAGTATGGTTAAAATTTAGTTATGGACTTGGTTTAAATAAAATTGCTTTGGGATAATAAAATTTAAATTGCTAGTCAAGAAAATGAACTTTCTCTCCTTTATTATAATAGCCAAGTTAATATTTTATAATTACTAAAATACACCAGAATATCCAAGTGTAATCAAACAGCTCCAAATCATAAAATTTCAGTAGGCATGAAGGAAAAATACTTCATATTAAGTTAACTTTTATGCTAGAATTGGTAAGGACAAAATGTCTGGGAAGCTTGTTAGATTATTGGGGAAAGTGATGGCCATGATAGTCACGTATATTTATAGAAAATATTCAGATTCCTTTCGGGTGTCCTTTCTTACTGCCACAGAAACACCACAGGGAAAGAAGAGCCTGTCTTTCACTTTAAGAATAGTACTGGGTACTGATAATTTTATATCAATTATGTTTTCTGAAGAATCATGAAATTTGATTTCACAAAAGCAAGAAAGAAGTTTTTCAGGTCTTCGATTGAGATTTCAGATGCTATCATTTTCTACAAGAAGCACCTGGTTCTTGTAAAGAAGAGAGCCGTACCCATAGCGTATTCAAAATATATTTTGAGGAAATGTGCATTCCATTTTGTACTTTTGATAAAATAGTTCGATCAGTTCATCATGAAAGATTGTTCACCTCCTACCTAGTTGCAGTGTTACACCCCAAATTCATTTCTCTCATTTAGAGTATATTTAATATGGTCAAGCACAGCCGCTCACGTCCCTAATGCTTAGACCTGCGCTGTGGCTCAACTTCTCTCTGTGCTCTTCTGCATCCTTCCTCTTCTTTCCTTAGGTTTTGATCCCAAGGACATTCTCTAATAAACGTGCGTGCCAGACCCCATCCCACAGTCTGCTACTGGGGGAACCCAGCATGTAATGGGCAGAAAGGAGAACAGTATTCCATTTGTTGAGAATTAAATACACAAAGAGATGAAGGAAAGAATAAATAAAGCTCTTGTTGAGGGTTAGTGAGATTAATTACCTGGGCAGTGAACAGTGTTTATGTTTGAAATTACAGGCTATAAGATTCCAAAAGGGTTTTATCCTGGGGAGAACTAGGAGCTTTTTGAGCAGGGATATGAAGTGACGAAAACAGCGCTTAGGAGAGTTAGTCTAAAGAGAAACGTGGATTATAGGGAATAGACATTGTGAAAGAAACGTATACTTATTTCTTGGCTAATTTTTCGTCAGTGCCTGATTTGGTCCATCGTCAGTAAATGATGGTTGAATATATTGTTTAACTAAAGCCAGTTTAGTTGAAATGTGAGAACTTGAGCTTTTCCAGTGCTGTATCCCCTTGGATCCTCTGTGAAGGCTGGATCAGGGTCCGTGTCTTTCCTGAAGAGGGAAGGAAGGGTGTCCTGCCAGGGTATCCCAGACTCATCCACAGGGCTGCCGGCCATTTTACTCCCTCCAGTTTCCCCTATACTGGCAAACTCAACTATCCCCATTTGTTGTGACCACTTTCTTTTCCTCTTCTATGGGGAAACAGTTGCCTACAAGCAGAATCAAGGAGGGGACAGCTGAGTTGTATGGTCTTCCTGGAGAGGTTGACAGTTTTACATCACTCCATCTGGTTTGAAGGGAAGGCTTTCTTTTTTTTTTTAAATTTTTTTGTTGTTTCTTAATCTGTAGGAGTTGCCTATTTGATATTACTGTTTAAAGCTAAAGAGGAGAACCCTTTAGCTGGTAGTCTAGCACAGGATTAGCTTTTGAACTCACGCAAGCAGAGTCCAATTCAGTGATTCTTCTGGAGCTGAAATAGCCGCCTCTCTTACCAGTGTTGTGTCCTTGAAAACCAGAAGGAGAAAGAAATATTAAGTGTGTATATGGTAATTTTCTCAACCTGAAGGGATTTATCGTCCCTTGGCTTTTGTTGTGAATTGGCAAAATATATCTTACTTAAATTTCATTAACAAAAGCCAAGATGGATAGCATACAATTATGAGCTTTTTTATTTTTGTAGAGACAGAGTTTCACTTTATAACCCTCTGTACAGTGCCCTGGCATCACACAGCTCACAGCAACCTCCAACTCCTAGGCTTAGGGGATTCCTTTGCTTCAGCCTCCCAAGTTGCTGGGACTACAGGCGCCCACCACAGCGCTGGCTATTTTTTGTTGCAGTTTGGCCAGGGCTGGGTTTGAACCCACCACCCTCAGTATATGGGGCTGGCACCCTGCCCACTGAGCCACAGGCACCGCCCAATTATAAGCTTTTTAAAAATAACCGTATGACTGGCAATGAAATAGGTGCCTATTTAAAGTTGGCAGATTTTCTTAGGGGGTTTTATAAAAAGTTGCCTTAGTCTTGGTAGCTTTGTTCAGTGCCTCTGAGGTAAATTTAATTTTAAGTGGCCCCCTGAATATTGTATACTTGTGTTTCCACAGAAAAAATTGGGGAAAATTTGATATTCAGCAAGTACCACATGGAACCATTATTAGGCAAGTAGGATGCTTACACAGTCACTTGAAATTAAATAAGCAAATACTAGAACAAAGCTCTTAACATGATTTGTAATTCCCAAGGAACATTTGCACTATAAAAGTACCTAGTAGTTTTCTAAAGAGAATGACTATTTCTTGCTTATAAATTTATTTTTAAAAGTTGGTGCCTTTAGGATATCAAAATACAAATTTATTGCAACTGGCGAGAATGAGGGGGGGGAAGAAGGGGAATAAACCAATCTCATGGGTGTGATGAACACTATTTGGGTGACAGGCATACTTATAGCCAGGACTCAAGCATTACAAAAACAATCTATGCAAACTGAAACATTTGTACCCCCTTAATATTTTGGAATAAAAAATTCAAGTTTACATATATGTTTTTTCATGAATTCAGATATATAGGATTGAGTTTCTTAATTTAAATTTGCTTCAGAACAACTTGGTCTCTGCATTCAAAATAATAGTTGGTTGATATTCTCTATACATACTATTGGAATTCTCTCTATATGCTATAATGGAATTCCCAAAGTACATATGTTTTTGTTTTGTTTTTATTTTGCTGTAAGGCTGGATTTTATTTCTCATAAATCTTAAATGATTTTTGTTGAAGATGGGAACCAAATGGTTACAGATGGATATAAATCACTGATTAGGCATAAAAAGAGAGGGAAAGTGAGGTAGAAAGGAAAGGAGTCGGGATGGAGACGTGTCATCTGTTTCCTTGGAGCTTCTGGACTGATGTTAGATTAGAGGTGACCTCTTACTAAATCTTAGATTGTAGACTTAAGATTGTTTTTCTGAGAATACATTGTCTGGAAAGATAAAGTCTTGGGAGTTCCTTATTATCTATAAACCACTTACGTACCTACCATACTTTTCTAGATAAAGCCTTGGTAGGTACGTAGGTGGTTTATAGATAATAAGGAACTGGATATCAGATAAGCAGAATAAAAGCAGTACTTTTGATGACGGGTGTGGCATGTGAGAGATAAAACCCCATCGTCCCCAAGCATTTGCCAGTAAATACTCTCTGCACCTCTGGTTTGTTCAGGCTGGTTTCTCAGTCAATCTCCTATAGCTGCCTTTGTCAGTAGATAAGCCCAGGGAATGCATTGGATTTGTTCTTAGTTGGTGGAATATACTTATTTTTATTCTTATTAATGTAACCTGTAAGATTTTAAAAATCTTCCTTTGAGGTATGCCATGTTTATAGGCAATGTGGCAGTATATATTCAATTGAAAAATACATAAAGTCATTCATCCTGCAGGCACATTTCTAGAATTTATTATCCAGACATATCCACTGAAGGGGTGTGTGTGTGTGTGTGTGTGTATAGAAAAAGTAAACATGAAAATCTCCTCTTCTTCTCCCCTGGGCCCCCTAACCCCTCTCTCCAAAGGTATCACTGTCCACATATCCTTCCAGACATATTTTATAACAGGTCACATAGGTAGCATAGAAATGTCTGTATACCCAGAAATTTTCTTTTTCATTTACATAATTGAATCCCACTATGTATACTGTTCTGCAATTTGCTTATTTCATCTAGCATGAAACCATCACAAAATTTATCTGGAAAGACACACAGACAGTGATACCATTGGAGAGCAGAATTATGGGGGCCAGAGGTGGAAAAGAGGGGACTTTCATGTTTATTTTTTTTTCTTCTCTGTTGTTGGAATTGTTTCAGCAGTAAATATATTTGTGAAATATTTTAAATTAAAATCTAAACCTTTAAAAGATAAAAGTGCAATAAGGCATTAATAATGATAGCTAACGTTTCTCTAGTCTTTATAGTGGGCC
This sequence comes from Galagoides demidoff, assembly GCA_963574575.1. Taxonomy (NCBI): domain Eukaryota; kingdom Metazoa; phylum Chordata; class Mammalia; order Primates; family Galagidae; genus Galagoides; species Galagoides demidoff. Next base: position 27,483 of record CAUYQV010015706.1, on the reverse strand, counting down.
AGGCACTACTGATAACGTTTGGCATGCATTTACTTATTAAATTATCAGAGAAACAATACAAGGCACATCTATTGAGAAACTCATTTTAGGGGAGCTGTAGAGAGGTCCTTGGTTATATGCCGAAGTCAATGTGTGAGGAAAGAGTCAAATAAGAGCCAGAAGCATAGACATTGTATATGGATCCTTCCTGACTTAATAAAGGTTCAGCTTAGAATTTTCAGCTTTGCAGTGGTGGGAAGGCAATTAGGCATTCAGTAGAAACCATGCTTTATTACCCATACAACATTCTGCTTTTCACCTTTATTACAATATCCAGTAAATTATATGGAATACTTGACCCTTTATTATAAAATAGGCTTTGTGCTGGCTGAGTTTAGCCCAACTGTTGGCTATTGTAAGTATTCTGAGCACATTAAAGTGGGGGCTATTTATTTGTAATGTATTTTCTGAGCACATCAAAGTGTTGGCTATTGTAAGTATTCTGAGCACATTTAAGGTATGCTAAGCTAAGCTCTGATGGTTGGTAGGTTAGGTCTATTAAGTGCATTTTCAAATTATGAAATTTTCAGTTTACAATTGGTTTATTGGGATAAAACCCCCTCATTAATTGAATAGCATCTGTTTTTCCATTTATAAATGATCTCTCCCATGAGACCTAGGAGGCTTAAATGTTGTAGCTGGTTAGTTTTGTGAGCAGGAAGGAACGGGAAGTGGGTTCTTTTAAACCTGGTTATTTCTGCAAGTGTTCTTAGGAGTTTAATTCAAGGAGAAAATGGGTTATTTGATCAATTCCAATGACTTCTATTCGAAGGAGTCATTTCCAGAGAAAAAATAATCAGCTGTGCTTTGGAATTTTTTTTGTAGGTATCTCAAACAGGGAGTTATCATATGAGTCATTTCCAATAAGAACGGGCTTAGTGTAGTAAGAAGAAATCCTTCTCACATTTTCCAAGATTACTGGTGGGTTTAGAGATGCTAGCGAATGATTTCCTCTGCTACAATAGTAATCCAAGTAAAGAAAGGAGAAAATAGATTCTAGGCCAGACTTTTGAATATATTTTTGAATAGTCATTTCTTCCTTCAACAAATATTTATTATGTACCTCAGAAATATATCACTGATATATTTTTACAACCAAATCCTCCTAGCTCTCAAAATTCTCCACAATCTCTTCCCTTTTTGTCGGTTAAGCTCTTCTTCCACTGTTCTCCGACAGACTCCCTCTGTATCACCTGGTCTGTTTAGCCTTGTTTCTTCATCGTCTTCTGTAACTACCTGTTCCAGAGATGGACGCTTAAGCATAGGGACTGCTGTTGGTTCTCAGTTCCTGTGAGATGGGAGGCTTAGAATGGCTGTTGACTGAGCGAATACATTCTCGTTTGTCTCCATGCTCCACCCATACGTGTTTCCACATGTACATTTTGCTTTCCCTTCTTTCTTCTACTTTCTAAATCCTCAAGACCAGAGTTAACGTACTTATGGTCAGACTCCCAGCAATCACCATGTTCTTGCTGCCTCCAATACCAAATCCAGACACCTTTGAAGGGACGCCGTGCTTCTTGGGATATCCGAGTGTTATTTCTTATGATGCTGCTTTGCAGATTACCTGAAAGCATCCTTAGGCAATTAGCTTCACTGTATTTCATAATGGGACCATCTTTCCATTACATGAAAGAGTTAAGAATATGACTTCGGGACAGATGATCCCAATCATGATCTTGGTCTTTGACTTCTGAGCCTCAGTTCTGTAAACTGTTGCACCTCAGTTTCCTGCTGTTGAAAAGAATGGAACAGAAGTCTGTTGTGATGATTGAATAATCTGCTAAAGGGCTCAGAACAATGCCTTGTGTATTGTGAGCACATATATGTTAGCAAAATTATTACTGTGTTGCTTCTATGTATATTTTGTCTCATCCATGATGAAGATGAGAAGGTAAGAGATGCTCCTGGACCACACAAATATAGTTACTATTATCGACAGACTATTTCTAAGATGGATAGTAACAACCCTTGAGAGGGCAGGAGTGAGGACTGAAAATTTGTTATGAGTGATTGTGTAGAAACTTTAATTCCTCTCTCTTGCTTCTTAGTGGGTCCACTAACTTATTAATATGAAACAAATCTTGGTTGTTTGCTGTGTGTTGGGCACCATTCTAAGTCCTTGTGAATAGCAGGGATGAAAACAGCAGAAAATGCTTGTTTCTGTGGAGCTTATATTTTAGTCATGAGTAAAATAATGGCTGTGAAGAAGAATGAAGCAAGAAAAGGGGCCAAGAAGGCTACTGTGTGTTTGTGTGTGTGTCTGCCTGTCTGTCTAGGGGTGTGGGCTACAAAAGGTGTATATCTGCGAGAAGAGTTTTCTAAGCCCAGGGATGATGAAAAGTAGTTGCATTTTATAGTTGTGAAAACAGAGCCCACAGGAGGTGTTGACAAAGTGAATACAGGGTGTGAGGGAAAAAGCGACACCAAGGATAATATTTCTTGCCTGAGGATTTAGGAAGGATGGAGCTGTCATAGATGGGGAGAACTGCAGGAACAGTAAGTTTGGCAAAAAGAGCTACGTTTGAACATGTTAAATTTGATGTGCCTTTTAGACATTCATGCAGACAGAGAGAGAGCGAGCTGACCCTTGGGTAGCTGGAGTTCAAGGGAGAGATATGTATATAAATCGGGCCTTGCCAATATATAGTTTATATTTGATTCATGGAAACTGATAATGAATTATCCGAAAGTTCCTTCTGACTTCCTCATACCTTTCCCCCTTCGTATCTCTCTCTTTATTTTACTTATTCTTCTTACCCATGTTCCCCTCCAACAAATCCCAAAGTGGCGGGTAATATTTGGCAGTCACTATCTGGATTGGAAAATGTGGAGGAACAGTCTACTTCTCTCACCTTAAGATGTAATCGCAGCATATATTGATTTTAGTGAAGTGAAGGAGTCTTCTTGGTGACTGTTGGTTATGATCAAACCATAGTATAAATCAAAATCTGGAAACTTATTTTTCTCTTCAGTATTTATTTTTGTATCAATTGTATGCTAATAATTCATGAACCCAACCAAAACTTGTATAGTCCACTGTATGCCTGTACTGTGGATGATATAAGAGAAATAGTACTGAAAGTTTCTGTCCTCAAGAAATTTGTTAATTAGTAGAGAGTCTGACCTCACTCAGGCAAATCAATTAGAACATGATGTAGCATGGCACTGAATTGTGCCTTACACTGTGTACTATGGCATATAAAGGAAAGCTTTTTAAAGTTTATCTTTTGAAAAATCTGACAATTTTCTTTAAATGAAGCTCTTTTTATCATAGGTGGATGGGATTGAGCACAGGGTAAGATGGCGTACCCAACAGAGGGCATCTGTCCGCCCTGTCTGTCCACTACCACATGGGTTTGGGTGATACCCTTGGAAGGTATCAGACCTGCTCTTCCTTTCTCACTAAAGTTAGGGACCCACATCCCCCCCTCCCCAAAGGAGCCTCTTGGGTAAGCCCAGAAATTGACTTTTTCACTTATAGACGTGGCCACTTTTTGAAAAATAGATAACACATTTTCTAGTGGTTTTTAGGATGCCTTTTTAATTGATTTTTAATTTCTCAAAACTGAAACACATCGGTGGTGCTTGAAGGGCAGCTCCATTGCAAGAGCTGAAAGCATTAATGAAAGTTGGTATTAATGCTTCATTAATTAGTCAGCAGTGGGTTAGAAACTAGATCCTCCTTTTCCTGAAGTCTTTAATGTATCTCTCCATGCTCCATTGGTCTAAGGGTCAGAAAACTCCTAAAGTTGGAGGTCAGATGATATCATACGGTATTTCCATTCTGTGGACAAATTGGCTGATTCTTATACCACTGCGTAAATCCACCTACTCCTGGATAAACTAGTTAGATGATATGGATAATGCATGCCTCTTTTATTTTCACACACGTCTTTTACAACCTAACAAACAGGAGAAGTTTATATACAGGAGGAGAGTTTTGGCTTTTACTTGGTAATGCTTCTCTAGCATGCAGTGTAGGAAAGTGGTTATATTAGCCCTGATGCTCGCTTAGCTTTGCAATGCTTAATAGAAAAGTTTGCAGCAGATTTGTCTTCCTCTTTGGCTTCATTTTAATATATACTATAATTAGAAAATATTATATAGGTAGTTTTAAAAACTCTAAAATGTTCCCTTAGGACAATCTCCAAACAACTTTAATCTAGACGAGTGAAAACACTTTTATTAATCATAAACTATTGTTTTATTTTTTATATTTTACATTTGGTTATAGCCATCTAATGACCTTAGATTTCATAGCTTATACTTTAGTTATCAGGTCTTAAGCAAAAGTTTCCAGGGAGATCCCATTAATTTTCTATCCCGGTTGGTATGCAGGGAATATGAGACACAATTAGACAAAGGGAGAAAGAAGGCGAATTGGGCCTCGGTTCTTTCTCCTCTGACACTCGCTGCCTGTCCTTGGCTCACATTTTCTCTCTAAGGAGCAGAACCAGATGAATATTTGGGTCTCGGCAAGTGAGTAGCTAATCGTTAGCAAGGGCTGAACTGAAGCTATCGGTAAAAGGCAGTATTTTATTGGATCATCTCCAAACATTGTACACCAATAAAATCTCAAAAAAAATCTGTTAGCATTTTGGAATTTAGCAGAACCAGCGAAGGCCTTCTTCATTGGCTTCCTGGATTTCCAGGCTGGTCTCCTAGGAATTTTTTATGGGAGTTTTGGAGCCCATAAACTTTACAAATGTTGCTTCTGACAACATTATGAAACCACACTGGCTAGGAATGCTGCTTGAGGAGATTATTTAGGATCAGATTTCTCGTCCTGACCCCTTACTCAAAATACTGCCTTGCCCATAGCTGTGTAGATGGTATCCTTCAGGAATGTCAGCTTAGTGTACCAGCTTAAAGTCAGTTGCTGCAAACTCATATTATTTCTTGTTCACATTTCCTATAGGTCAGAGGGGCCATAAATGACTGCCAGTTGGTTTCTTCCTGAATAAGGATGTAAAAGTAAAAACTTGCATAATCCTGCGACTCTATGAAAACCATTATAAACACTTCTACAGGTTATATTAATAGAACTTGAAAACAAGAGTTGTTTTAAATGATAGTCAATGAAGATCATATTCTTAAGAATAAAGTAAAATTTATACACTTGTGTTCAGGAAATGTATCAGTATAAACATAAGAAATATATGCCCAAATGTTTTTTGTGTGTGTGACTTTTATGAATATTTAGGGCAACAGGAATTCCTTATTCAGTCAGGAACCCACAGGAAGTACTACATAAATATAAATCATCAAAATTTAATATTGCTCAAAATGTTCACAGACTTTGAAGATTACAGACATATTTTTATTTAGTGAACGTTATTATCAAATTATGCTACTTATTTTAAATATATTTGACCAGGAAGTCTAAGGACACCTATTTGCATCCACCCCTGATAGGGTTGAATTGGTATTTTGATTTATGAATGGAAGAAATGTGGTCAACAGAGAGTTATTCTGCAGAGGCAAGGCCCTTGGAATTCATGGAAGAATCTTGAGTGCTACGGATAATATTTTCTTGCAGAAAAAGAGGTTGATGATTGAGACACTTAGGAAGGACTTAAATTATTCAGTGATTTCCTCAGCAACATTTTAATTCTTGCTAATGTAATTGTTTCTTGGTGACTTTATTCTTCTCACGTATTGCTGTTTTCCTTTGTTCTTTTCTTAGGAGTAAGGAGAAAATTTTGTCAAAGCATAACGCAGTATTACATTCATTGGCCATACTTCATGGAAGATTCATTGCATAATTTGGCCTGTTTCCCTCACTGCCCATATAAGCAGTGGGGGAAATATAATTGAGATTTCCCCAGGCATTCAGGAACATTTATTTTTTTGAAATGTAGATGTATCCGTGGAATGACTATAGCTCAGGAAAATCTACTCAGCTCTGATGCCATTGCCTTTATTTGCATAATCAGGCTGTACACTACTTTTCTAGCCAGTTTTCCAATTTAGGAGGTGCAATTAGCTTTAATCTTATAAAGTATGTACCTTTGTATTTTAAACTATTGGCAAAATAGGTAGAATAGAATCTGTCCATAGTAGGTAAGATTTTCAGTCTTGGGTTTTTCAATCAAAGTCTTGTGATAAATGACCGATGTATTTTTAATTTCAGTGGAGAGTGTCACATTCTTTCTTTTTTGTGACAGTGATGATGGTGAATTGCCTTAATGAGTTTGGGTTGTTATAGACCCAGAGTATTTTATTAAGGAATATTCTGTTTTGCAAATCCCAAGACACTCATGAATCTTAATTACTTTCTGCTTGTGATAATAACTTCTTTAGTGCAATAAATTAATCTTAGTTTATGTTGAAGGGTTTTGGGTTTGGGACATTCCCAAGCAATCTTCTTCATATTTCCTATGCAGTCTGTTACTGGTATCAGTAAATATATTGTCAGAAAAAAAAGACATCTCGCCCAAGACTGGAAACTAATATCGTCTACAGAGCAGTACTTGAATTTTTATCTCACCATAGCTTATACATCTAGCAAACCATTCATAGTGCATACTGAAATTCATGAATGTGTATTGAATAAATTAATTCAAATTAAAGTTTGCTTAGGATTTGTCTAAAAATGTTCAATATTAGTAAGAAAACATTAGATATTTTAAAGTGGAGGAGAAGCCTAATCACCATCACGCATGGCCAAAAGTTAAGGCAATTGGTGGGAAGTACCCAACAATAGAGACATCATTCAGTAGATATTTTGAAAAATACCATTTCTGTTATTGAATAGTAATAAAATTCTAATTAATTATTGTAGCCTCAATTTCTCCAAAGTGATACTTACTGGGCAGTATAATACCAGAGATCAGAGGAGGATCACATCTGCTCAGGAAAGCCTTTGTTCTCACAATTGGAGCTCATTTTTCTTTGTTTAATAAATCACCTCTTTAAACAACCTGGAACCTTCCCCCATAGGGGTTTTTTTTTCCCCAGTAGATTTTTTTTTTTTTTAATTATTGGTCAAGGTGACAGGGGTTATAGACCTGTGATCTTTGGTTGTCTTCTCGTAATTTCTCAACACCTTCACCAGTGTGAAGTCAGGAATGGAGGTAAAGTCCTTTGGAAATGAATTATAAGTCATGGTAAGCTGTTCAAGAATCTTGTTTCCTAGGTTATCACATTTTGAAGTTGTCAAGGTTGTACTCTTCTCTGTGTTTTAACTCCATTTTTGGTATGTTATCATGCTTGATCAGGTTTCATTTTGTCACTTTTGTATGGGTGTCCTTCCATGGCACCTCTCCCCCCACCATGGTGTTGATGGTGTTCAAACTTCATACTGATGCTTGTTCAAAAAATATTTATCTGAGCACCTATTTTGTGCACATTTATAGACTTTGGAGAAACATTAGTGAACAATACAAATTCCTTGCCTTGAAGAGGTTAATCTTCTAATATGAAAGGAAAAATGGTAGGGGATAGCAACAGAGTTCTTTTATGTAAGGAACCAAATGTGAGGATTTCAAATTGTGCTAAGTGCTATGAAGGAAATAAAGTTATGGGAATTCAGCTTAATAAGATTATGGCGGGATACTTGAAAAAGAGTAGTAAGGGAAGGCATGTTGGCAACATTTGAGCGAGGCTTAAATTCTAAGAAGGAGCTTTGTATGGAAAAGCCAACAGGAGAATATTTAAGCCAGAGATGAAGTATGAAGCCCCCAGTATAAGAAAAAGAAAGGTGGGATGGAGGAAGGTGGGGAGGGGCACTACTATGTCTGGAGTCTAATGAGCAAAAGAGAAAGTTGAATGACATGAGATTGGAGGGATAGGGGGTGGAGCTTATAGACCTCGAGTCTTCAGTTGGGTTCACCATCATCTGTGTGAAGGAAAACGACCAGGGACTTCTCTCTGAATCAACCTCTGTAGGAGAATGAGGATGAAGAACTGGGCAGAGTCAGCAATTGAAGCTGTAACTCATCCTAAGAGGCTCCTTGGTCTACATTATATTAGACTCTGGGGGTTGTGGAGGTGTTGGGGACGGCTCTTCACAATTTTCCCGCTTTTAGACGAGGGGGCCACATCTTTATAGCAGTGCATTAGATCTATCATTGAATGCAGGCATGGCCTTCACTGAGGCCATACTGTCTCTGGCAGATTTCAGTTCCTGGAGAAAGGATACACCTGAGAGGCAGCTACCCCCAACAGTCCCAACAGCTAAGGAATGAGCGCCTTGGCCCTGAAGAGGTGTACCACACTATTTATCTCACCACGGGGAAGGGCTTAATGTTGATGGCTCTTCCTGCTTTTCAAACTTAGTTTGTATCTTTAAATATCTGGTAAATAACTGAGACAACAACAGATTATTATCACAGTTATACACATACACAATTATATGTGTGTATATAAAGTTGTCTCATATGTTTGTGTTTAAGGATGGAGCTTAGTGTGGAGGGTATGCAGCACCAAACAGCTTTGTTCATGCTCAGGGTAAGGCTGTAGGAAAATAGCCTCCTCTGGCTGTGTAAATTTTTCTTGACAAGGGATTGGACAAGAGTAGGAAATGCATTGGGAAATAATTTACTTCTATTGTTCTTTCTCCATCCTCCCCTCTCTTCTTCTGATTTATTCTTTTAACCATTTAAAAAAATATGTTCATATCTCTTTTTTATTTCTTTTTGCTTGCTTGTATGTTAATCAGTTTTTGCTCTTTTTCTCTTCAATGGTCAGATTTTGGGTGCAGGAACAATTTTGAGAAAGACTGAGGATGGTTATAAATCCATCTTAACTTTTCACACAAGAAGCAACGATGATGTGGTCTAGATCAGGGTAAGTTGGAAGGCAAAGCCGAGTTGGAACTGAGCGTCTCTGCAGGGCCAGGAAGTTAACCATTCTCAGGGAGGATGCCTGGATGGAGGAAAGCAAGGTGTGGAAGGTGAGGGAGCAGGCGGAGCAGCAGGAACCAGAGAGGACGAGTTCTATTCTGTGGAGGATGCGTCTGTGGTGCCTCACAGGACAGCTGGAAATATTTAGAAGTCAGTTTAGAGACAGAAATTTCCGAAACGTGTATGGAGATGATAATTGTGTAAGTAGATGACGGTTACTATGCTATTTCCGATGTCCAGTACATGTAACACAAAGTGTGTCATTTAACTGGGAAATGGTGGAAAGTTATTTTATTCCCACATATTTGAACTGGGCAAAATTAGAAAGGAAAAGGGACTCCCCTCCTTCTAAAGCTTTTATCAGACATGCAGACCTCCTTGTGATGGAGGTACATTTGGCAGATACGTAAGGTAACAGAAAGATCTCCATTAGTTTGCCTCTTTGGTGCTTGTGGATGACAAGAATTTTGATGGGCGGTGCCTATAGCTCAGTTGGCAGGGGCCTGGCCACATACACTGAGGCTGGCAGGTTTAAACCGGCCTGGGCCAGCTAAAGCAACAATGACAACTGCAACAAAAAAAAAATAGCTGGGCATTGTGGCAGGCGCCTGTAATCCCAGCTACTTGGGAGGCTGAAGTAAGAGATTCACTTAAGCCCAAGAGTTTGAGGTTACTGTGAGCTATCATGGCCTGGCATATGGTGACATAGTGAGACTGTGTCTCAAAAAAAAAAATAAAAGGGAGAGAGAGTTTTGGACTGCTTGTAATAGACATAGTTTTGATAGATTACATTGGAATGTAGACTTTTCTAGAAGGTTTCTTTTTAGAATTAGCAACTAGGAGAATTTAATCATTATTTAGTAAGAGAGTTAACTGTTTTTCTACTGAGGTTGATCTGCCTAATGTTTGTTTTATTTTTCTCTGTTTGTTTCTTTTTTTTTTTTGGAGACAGAGCCTCAAGCTATCCCCCTGGATAGAGTGCTGTAGCATTACAGCTCACAGCAACCTCCAAGTCCTGGGCTCAAGCGAGTCTCCTGCCTCAGCCTCCCAAGTAGCTGGGACAGGGCACCCGCCACACTGCCTGGCTATTTTTTGGTTGCAGCTGTCATTATTGTTTGGCGGGCCCGGGCTGGATTCGAACCTGCCACCTTAGGTGTATGTGGCTAACTCCTTAGCCACTTGAACCATAGGCTCAGAGCCTGTTTCATTTTTTAAATGTAGATGTTATTCTGTCATACGGCTTTAGACATGTAAATTGATACCTCCATACATCATTTCGTAACAGGGAACCATCTGAAAATTGCAACGTTTGCCTGAGAGTCTCGGTGATGATTGAAACAAGAATGGATGGTAGGAAACAGAGGCTGCCTGATGATTTAATATTTCATCTTAAGGACAAAGGGAGAATAAAAATAGCCCATTTGTACTTGGCTCCTTGTATGTTACTGACAAGAACAGTCAGAAGCTACCCATTTTCAGTTGGTCATTGGGTGTCCAAGGAATTCTTGAGTTTCTTCTTTCTTATGCCAGAAAAACAACTTTAGAGACTGAAGGTTTCCTTGTTTAGCCACAAGACAAACTCGCTTTCTTGTAGCAGACTGTTTTATTATCCTTTGTCTGACTTTATTGGTGATTCTGAGGTGGAGGACAGTGTCTGTCTTCCATTCCAGTCCCCGGTGCTCCTAATCCCTCAAAGGGATTGACAGATTTGTAGGCTACCAATTTTTTCATGCTAGTTAAACCATTTTTAATTTGATTTGATTGATGTCCTGGCTTGCCCTTCGGAAGACGGTTTGTGACCACAGGCCGCAGAAAATGACATGTAAGGCCAATTGATGTTTAGTCAGTTAAAAAACATCCTGTTACCCATTCTGCACAAACATTATAGTGCGAGGAGTTTTGCTACCATTGATTATAACTTAGTAATAGGTTGAAATAGAGTATGTGGGAACTTGTAAAATGGGCACTGCATGCTTCAAAATATGTTTTTGTCTACTTCAGTAACATCCGACTGAAAATCTACCATGAGAACTAATGAAACTATTTCTCCTAGGGCGGCGCCTGTGGCTCAAAAGGGTAGGGCTCCAGCTCCATATGCCAAATGTGGCGGGTTCAAACCCAGCCCCAGCCAAAAAAAAAAAAAAATTATTTCTCTCAAATGGACAAAGGGAGAGGTCAATAATTTCCTGTGCTTGGATTAGGAAAGGTCACAACTGGTATAAATTCAAAGAATGTATTTGTTCCTGGCTGGTCCTTGGGGGAATTTTGCAAACATTGTATTAGGCACATTGCAGATTATTTTTCCCATCTGGGAAACTTCTTTCTGTTAATCGGGAGTTTTGTATTATGAAGCTATTTTTTTTTCTGTTTTTATTTAAGTTATTTTTAAAGGTACTTTTATTTCAATGATAATCATTATTTGAGCAGTTTGGTGTGTGTGTGTAGGTATACCTGTACTGTAAAAAGGCACTTCATAAGTTTGTATTAAAACTCACAAAGGGTTAGCATAAAATCTCACACTGACTAATATGGATAAGAATTGTTCTCTTACTGAGAAATCAGGACTGAAGGCTTTTTTTCAATGATCACATTAGAAACATTTCCAGTACTTCTTAGCTTTTTGGCTGAAATCAAGTGTAGAAATATTTCCAGAACATTGTAGGACTACAGATACTTGGGTTGTGGTTTAGAATTTTGCAGATTTAATTTCCAAGTTACTCAGGGAAGAAACTGATTTCTATAGTAAGCTGTGTGCTGCTTTTTTATTTTTTTGTTTTTATTTTTTCCAGGCTGGTGTTGAACTCTTTTTTTTTTTTCATTAAATCATAGCAGTGTACATTAATACTGTCATGGGGTACAGTGTACTGTTTCTCTGTACAATTTGAAATATTTCATCCAGCTGGTAACATAGCCTTCATGTCTTTTTCTTAATTATTGTGTTAAGACATTTATATTCTATAATTCGAGAGATTCACATGAATGTATAGGATGAACCATAGACGTGATCCCACCAATCACCCTCCTTCCACCCACCCTCCCCCCTCAGAGAATCAGCAAAGAAGGAGGGACTTTCCTTAACCTTCTCTCTCTTGGAGGCCTCTCTAGTAAAACTGTGGCCTGCTCTCTACAGAGAAAAATGAGGAGAAACAGGCTTATCCTCACGGGGAACCCACCACCCACAGGAGGATAGGCTGGGGCTGCTGCTTGTGTCACGGCTACAGCATATTATTTGTAACTGACCTCAAGACTTGGATTTGCTTAGTTTATTTTTAGAAATAATGACAGTATTGCACTTTGAGGGCTAGATGTTATTTCTAGACTGAAGAGTAATATTATTTTTCTGAGAAACAGAATTTTAGGATTTTAAATGGATTTTTTGGTAAAGAGTTCTGAAGCCTTTCCAGTAACTGAGACTTTCTGGGCAGAAAGGCAAGATGGGAAGCCGTGTGCTTCCTCTGTGCTTGCTGACCTCGATCTCTGGCAGTGTGACTAGACGGGTGTCATAGAGCTGGTGCATAATCTTCCTCTTCCCTTACTCGGAGCAGATCCCCTGTCGTACAAAGAAAAAGAAAGCTTTTATTCTCTCCGGTCATTTACCTTCCTACTTACCAAATTTCAAATTATGAATGTACACACATTACCTACAAGGTTGCCTATAAAGGAGTATGTTTGTGTTTATAACTTCTAACCTGATGTATCTATTTGTCTAAGAGATTTAGAAATATACACACATAACACACACACACACACACACACACACGTCTTGCTTTTATATAGTAAATACTACATACATATATATGTAAGTACTATATTACATATTAATGTTAACGTTAATTACGTGTTAATTAATTGTTGCATGTTTATTCAATATGAATATCTATACAGAGAAATGTATTCGTCTAATTTTTACAGAAGCAGTTTTCATTACCTTCCTAACTGAAATCCCTGCCTATAATTTTTTCTTCTCTGATTCTAGTTTTCTAGTTGGCATTGATAGCCAGCACTTTTGTATTTCTTCCTATATGCCCAGCCCTTTTCTCATTTTTTAACGTATAAATCTCTCAACATCTCCATGAAGTGGGTAAGTGCTATTAATATTCTCAGTTTCCAGAAAAAGAAACTGAGGCCCAGAGAGGTGAGAAGCTTGTCTCCTGTGTATACCATCCCCACCACTTTGAGAACCTGGGCAGTACACGTCTCGAATCTGTACATTTGCTAACATCTGCTCACCTCACCCCTCGAATTAAAACCCACATTTCCTGCAGCAGAAAGTCCTAACTTTTTAGTCTGAGATTACATCTCCAGCTCTTTATGGCTCTTCCCAGTTCCCACTTGAGATTATTATTTTCCAGAGGCAAGTATGTCAGACTATCTGTTGTTCTCCAAATCTTCCAAATATTTTTTTCTATGTTAATCAGGTTATATCTTTTGTCTACAACTTTCTTCACGTAGTTGAAAAATAATTGGCAATGCTTTCAAAGCCCAGACCAAACTTCATTTCTTTTCTGCATTGTAGTAAAATTATTTTCTCTCATCAGTGTCCCCACATACCTACTCAGTAGCTCTGTTTTGGTGCTTCTTTTTGTTGGATAGTGGTGTTTATCTCTGTCTGTTCTACTTGGCCTGCAAGTTTTATTGAGGCCAGAGATCTTTTCCTCATATCTGTATCCTCAGCAGACCTAGCGTGGGGCCTGATTCATAGATGGTGCTCATGAAATACTGTCACGCTCCAGTTCAGCGTTGAAGCCATTAGCATCTTAGAATTCCAAGAAGGTAGAGGCAACCAGAATATGGCTGCAAACCCCCATTGACAAGAAACAGTGTCACGGGCCCTTCACTGGAAGTATCATGTCTTCTTTGCTGACTCCATTAAACTATCTAATAACCAGAGTCAGCTCTCAGCCGTGCTGCAGGGCCCTGTCTGGTTTTCAGTCACAGTTTCCTGTGCAGGTGGTGGAGGGTTTTGAAATGCTTGAAACCGAACCATCACACCCACTTGAAATAGTTTCTCTTGTCTGTAGACCATAAGAGGTGGGTGGGGAAAAATTAGTGCTCAGAGCCCATTACTTGGAGTTGAGATCACCAACTAAATGTCATGAATGGGGTAAAATAACACACACTCATTGCATTTAAAATATTCTGCTCCTCAGACTTACATTCACTTTAATTTCAAATTGAGTTTCCAGATATTTGATGCGCATTGACCAATTCCCCACTACCCTTTTTAATTCTGTTTTCTGGATTACAGACCATGTGAGTTAAGTGTATTTGGGGTAACTGGCAGATGACTGAACATGGTGAAACTAAGAGCCTTTTCTTTCTCTAAGTAAAGCAGTGAATTCAGTCAAGACTGTTACAGTCAAAGAGCCCCATGTATTGTAACCATTCCTTAATCCAGAAAAACTTTGATGACTCACTGTTGCTTTAATCAAAGAATGTTTCTTGTGTTTACTGTAATAAATGCTAAAATGATATAATTCCTGACTTTAAATAATATGAATATCAAATTAAAGATTTTTTTTTTCATGATTTCAGCAAAACCGAGGTGTGAGAGAGATTATTTAAGGATTCTAGGCACCTAGTTGGAATAGAGGGGATAAAAGGAAGAAGGGCACAAACTTGGCCGACTCATAGTTGCATTTTACATTCTTCAGGGTTGTCTCCGAAGTTAAAGACTCAATGGCACTGAAATAAATTAAAGATTTGCTTCAAACACCTATTTGAAGATGCATTCAAATGGCAAGTGCTAATATTCCGGGCGTTAGAAAAATTAATAAAACTATCATTTTTAATTCAATTTGTCAAAATATGAGCGTATTTTTCCTACTTTTCGAGCAGTTTGTGTTTGGAAATTCTTTTTAAAAATGAACACATTAAAGCAAAACCATGCTCTTTCATATCAAAATAGCTAAAATATTTAGCTTTTATTCTGTGACACAAAGTTCTCTCTATATATAATCTAATTCTTGCAATTACCCTATATTACTGTTCTCATGTAAGCATGGGGAAAAACAGCTCAGAAAATGCCACAGAAGGGAAAAGGCAGAGTGGGATTCAAACCCAGGTCCTCGGCTCCTGTCTCCCAGGCTCACCTAGCGTATCCCTGGGTACAGAATTTCAGTTTTGAGTAGAGATGTGCTCTGAGCCAGTGACGCAAGCTTACTGGAATTACAAAACTAATCAAATAACAAACTGAACCTGGAAAGGGCTGTGTTTTATTTTTGATTGGGTATTTCAGCTGACATTTTATATAGAAGTCAGCTAAATAAAAGAAGTCATTCATATTTCAGTTTTCTAAACCTCAGTAGAGGGTTTGATTAAATGGTGGGTTACACAGACATCTATCAGTGATCTTGCCCCTTCAGCTTATTATCACTTATTTCTATAGCGTGGAATGAGCTCTGAATACAACTTCAGGGGAGATGTTGTTACTGAAGGCAGTCTGGAAGTTTTCTGTGGTTAGTGGCTGTTCTCCTGGAATTGGTCTCGCTGCTCACTCTCCTCACACTGAAAATGAATAATATCACTCTGTTTGTCTCATTTTTTAATACAGAAGTATCACATATAATAGGAAGAAGGAAAGAAATATAGCTTAAATATAGCTAGAAATAAAATGGAATATTTGCTTTGGTAAATACAGTCAACAAGGAGCCGAGAGATACTTGAGTCTTCTAATACTTCCTTAATTTAATGAATAGTTAGGAAAATTACAGGAATCCTTTTGCATCACATTCTTTCTGACTCTTAATTTAGGGTACTGCTCTTTCAACCTCCCTATCTCACAGGGAGACGGTGGAGATTAATTAGCTCATGCTACCAGGTGCCCAGTGCTGCCCCAGAGAGAAGGTTTCCATAAATCAGACCTGTCATTAGGAGGCCTTCATTTGTCTCCAGCCCTTGCCCAGGATGGTGCCATCACTCCATATCCTAATGGGAGTCACCCACATTCAGGCCAAGGACAGGTTTTCCCATGACACAAAGAACATTTGTTCTTTGAGTCCTATGTGACTGGGGAGATTGTCCCTTCCATGCAGTGTCTTCATCTGTCAAAGCGGTAGTTTGTAGCCACGTAATTCCTAAGGGGCACTCACTCTGTGGAGGCTTTAATTTGTATGTCCTTTTGCTTCTCTTGTCCCACCCAGCTTCTTGAACTTGTTACACTTTTTTTTGTAGCTCATGTCTTATTAAAGAACTATGACAGACATGGAGAGAGGTCACTCAGAGCCCCCTCTGCGGAGGGCAGTCAGCACAGCATCCAGGGGTGAGAGTCAGCACTCTTCTTGTCCTTGAAGGTCAGAATGTGGCTTTCCTTCCAGGACAGGAGGACACCTTTCCCATCACAGCTTCTAAGAGACAGAAGGAAGGTCAGGATGATTTTGCACCTACTGTTTTTCAAGTCCCTTTAATTCAGAATAGTCAATCTGCCGTGGAGGGGTATATTTTTAACTTTGGTGAGGGCAAAGAGTGCAAAGGGATGTGGAGGAAAGTAAACAGGAACAGGATTCGTGTATTGGGGAAAGCGGAGGAGTCAGTGGTGGTCCTGAAAACGTCACTCTAGGAGACATTGCACAGTTCGGAAAGTGAGCAGTCGATAATCAGAGGCTGGGATCTTTAACTTCCCAATCCAGAGGAGGATGGCCAAGTTTCAAGGGATGACTTCAGAAATGGCGACTGAAGAGGAGTGGAAGTGAAGATTATCAGAGACAGGGAGGTCAAAGAACTGAGAGGCTGAACCTTAGTCCAGTTTTCCGTGTGTTTGTAGACGCGGCCCAGTATGTTGGCAGGCTCACAGTGCAGCAGAAGACTGGCCAGATGCTACGTCTTTAATAAATGAAGTAGATTGAGTGGTGAGAGGGAGAGAGAATCACTTACTGTGCCAAGTAAACATCTTATGGGATTTGAAGGCTTTGTATGATTGAGATAAAAGTTTCCAGATCTTTATTGGTGTATTTTCCCATTGTTTGTTACATTTTGGCTCTTTTATGGATCTACCAAAATCTGAATTAAAGGAGTTTCTCCACCCTGGTTGCATATTGCAAGGTGGCAGGAATTGTGTTCATAATCCCTTAGGTAGAGCCTGTAGAGATCTTGGTTTACCCAAAGACCAGGGGTAGATGTTGATGAATAAAGCATAGTGATAGACGACAAATGAAATCAACAGACAGCTTTTTTACATGAAAGATACTGTTGTGTTTATTTTCACACAAGTCTGTAAATTTTTATAAACTTTGGAGTATTATCTCTGTGACTAAAATTACCTTCGTATGTACATTATTTCCATAGTAGTAGCATGTTTTTTTTTCTTTCAAAAGTGAACCTTTGATTTAGAATAATGATTTTTTTTTTCTCTGATGCTGTAGGAACTTTAATATGTATGAAAATATTTTGAGAAGCCACTTAGATCCTCTTGGCAGAAATTGCACAGAGGAGCGTGCTCTGATATGATGGGGGTGCGTTTTGGGAGGGATCTCCCCCGTGCCCTGCCTGTCCATCTCAGTAATCTTCTATCAGGCTTCATTCATTTACCTGGCCACCCAGGACTCTTTCCCCACCAAGCCTTTTGCCTCAGGGATTTAGCCAGGGCGAAAAATGTATAAACTGTGATTTTAAAGTGAAAAGCAGGCCACTAAGTCAATGCATAGGAACACACTGGAAGGACAGTCATGGAAATGTAGACAGTGATATCTCTAGGTAGTGGGGTTTTAAATGATATTTACGTCTTTTAGCTAAAATATGGATCTATTTTTCCAGCCAGAGTCTGTCATTTTTATAATAAGGTTTTTAAATATTAAGGTAAAAGGAGAAGTTAAGACAAGGGTGGGAACGAGCGAGTCGGGAATTAGGCTATTGTGAAAAGGAAAAGAAGTGGACCAGGGAGGAGTCTGGGAAGTCCTCAAAGTCGGAATATGCGGGTGCGGTGTGAGCAGTGTGCTTGGTTTCACTGCAAGAAGCTAATGCGAGACGCTGTCTTCAGAGCCTGGTCACAGTCCCTTGTTTCCAGGTCACTTGGCAGAATTCCTAGACTCTCAAGTTTTAAGGAGCAAATAGTATGAGTTTCTCCTTAAGTGCTTCTGGTGGAGAGTTAGCCCTTGATTTAGCTGTGATACAAAAGACTCAATAAGCTCCTCGGGCTTCCCTCGCTCCCTTTCTGGGTGTAAGAAAGCCTTATTTTAACTCTGATGATGTCCATAAATGAACACAAATTGGAATTCTTTCTCAGTGTCACTCTGTAGACACTTTGCAGGTGCTCAGTGGATGTGGGAGTCGAAGTGAACTGTCTGGCCCAGGACAGGTTTTTGTTGTCTGACTTTAAAGTTTGCTACACAGAGGCAAGCAACTTCCTCTTTTAGAGTTTAGAAGGAACCCCAGTGAGTTTAGGTGGCATTGATATGCCTCCCTCTGTAAAGTGTGGGCATGCAGCCAGGCAGGGTTGCAATCAGCTCTTACTTTAGAGCTGGCACAGTTGTAAAGCCACGGCAATGCCAAATACATGTTTAAATGATGCAGCACTTACTTGAAACAGAGCATTCTAGGTAAAAGATAAATATTCATTCCCAGTGAATGTTGAAGGATGACATCTAGAATGTCAATGAATTAAAAAATCCACTCCCTTGAGTCTGGGTATTTTTATCCTGCATTTCAGATGCATTATCATTTCAATATCAGAAGGAATAAGATGATACACCCCTGAAATCATTTTCAATTTCTCCTCTCAGGCCAGGCCTGCTATAGGCTTGGCAGCCTCCTTAGCCCAGCAGGGCATGTGGTACTGGCACTCTTTGTCACCTAGCTTCCTCACTTAATCACTGCTGCTTGGGGGACCCATCAGGGCAGAGCCATAAGGAACGGAGCAAGTCAGATTTCCCTGGTGCATTCCAATCTGCACTGCTGCCCTGGCACAGATGCATGTGACCGACTCCCTCTTATGGGACATTTCTGTGGGTTTTAGATGATTTTTTCTATGGAGTTCTGTAGACTGTTTCCCTGATGATGGCCATGCGTCCCCTGGCTAGTTCTAACTGCCTCCTCAGCTCCTGGACTGCTGGCATCCCGCTCCTCCGCTCATGTTGGGGATCCGTGGCCTTGCCACGTGGTCCTGTTGGGTATTGTTCCCTGCAAGCCTGTTCCTCCTCTGGGCCTGTATCTGGTCCATGGGAAGCACGCATCTTTGTCAGCTGCAAGCACAGCTGATCACAACAGAGCCCTCTGGGCTTCACGATTAAGACAGCTCTCCAGCCACACTTCTGGGTCTGTAAAATAGGGTTTAAAATGGGTAGTAGTCATTTTTCTCAAATTCTAGGGGATGTGCCTTTTGAATATTTTCTTGGGCACCCCTTCCCCCTACTTTGGTATCCTTGGGAAAGCTCCTTTCCAGGGTGAGGTTGAGGGCAGTGCAGAATGTGCTGACCACTCGGGGAGTCTCCTTACATTTTCTCACATAGCTGGGAGTGAGCGATGGGGTCATGATGGCAGAATGCCTTCCACTGATTCCTTGTCAAGTCCTGAGTGTGCAGTTTGGCACCCTGTGTCTGACAACTATTTTGTTTTTAGCTTTCATGGTTTCAGTTCAACGGGACAGTTTCTCTTTTGTTTGTATTTCTGATTGATACATCATCAATGTACATGTTTGGGGGTGCATGTGATAGACCATTTTATTTTAATGTCTTATCTCAGTGATATTTTTTCATTTAGGTTCATTAAGCCTTTTCATTAAGCCTCATTTCTTTGTGTATGTGTGTATCGGAAATAAAAGCATCCATGAAATGTGGTAAATGAAGAATGTGTGATTGAAATATGTAGAGAAGAAGTTGAAGTGTCTTGAATTTTTTAACTTGAGGAATGTCATTTGCTAAATGATCACTTTCCTTCTCCAATTTGGAAGGTATTCATATTAAAATCACTCATTTCCAGTTTACTTACTAGTTCACAAGTACTTAGACCATAATATGTTACTTTATTTTCCCAAACAGCTTTCAGCATCCTTGTGTCTATAATAAAAGTTAATTATAAATATATTGAAGTGCCATGTCTGATTTAGGAATTTTTTCCCCTAAAAATAAAAGATATGTTGTCTCACAGATATAGCCTTTTAATAAGATGGAAAGGAATAAATACAGCTTTCACATTTATAAGATTTGCCTTTTTTTTTTTGGACATTATTCTTGGCAAAGCTTGTATTGGAAGCCATTTTTTAACCCTGATTTTCAGCTAAATGATTTTTTCACGGTGGTTGGTTGGTCTCTCCTGACTACAAAATACAAGTTTGCATGGGATTTTAATAACTAGTTTTAGTTATTATTTAGTTAGTATTTAGTTAGTTAGTATTAGTTAGTTAGTATTTAGTTAGTATTTAGTTAGTTAGTTAGTATTTAGTTAGTATTAGTTAGTTAGTAGTAGTTAGTTAGTATTTAGTATTATTTAGTTAGTATTAAAAAAGAAAGTTTATTTACAAATTTTGTGAAGGATTTAATATGCAAATCTGTTTTTTACTCTAAGAATTTACATAATAAATAACATTTTCAATTTTTTTCATAAGCATAACAAGGAGTATGCATCCAGGTTTAATAGGGCCTGATGTATGTGCAATTTGGAAGTTTCTTTCTAAGGAAAAGTAAACAAGATTGCAAATAAAAATATTAAACTCAAAAGTGAGTGTATATTTGGAATGAAATAGTCATAAGAAATTATAAATTTTCAAAAGCTGACAAATACTTGAAAGCATAACAAGTTCCAGAAAAATAGCAAAATTAACTGTTTCTCTTCCTCTGTACCCGGTGTAGTTCAAGTTCATATTTACATAAATATAGAAAAAGTTTGTACTTTTCACCTTTTGAATTAATTGTAAGTACTTAACTCTTAGGAATAAAATATCATAGCAGGAAATTACATCCATTAGAAATGATAATGATTTTAAGAAAAAAAATTCCTGAAATAAATGTTCTCTTACGTAACCATGCAACTGCTTGTAAAAATCAGTGGGGCCACTGGAATAAATTGCCAAGTGTGAAGTGTATTTATCTTTAGCACGCCTTGTTTCCATTCTGGGGCCTTCTCATCTCTAGACAGTCAAAGTTTGAAGGATTTTAATACAAAGAGTCTCAAGTGATTTAGCTCTATTATGTCTAAACATGAAAATAGAATTGTGTAGCAAATTCATCCAGTGTTACAATTAAAATTACACCCAGGGAAGAGAAATGTATAAATCAATTTGTAGAGACTGAGAGTAGAATGATACATTATACAAAATTTATCTCATTAGTCTCCTATGGGAGCATAATTGGAATAATTTTTAAATGTTTGTATGAATTAAATTATTGATAGATAATTAAAATAAAGGTACATACAAATTGAAATCTCTTTAATTCTTAATGGTTACCAACTAATATCCTCCTCATTTGTTTTTTATACGTAAGGCCTTTCTAAAATGCTATTAACAATCGCTCGAGACATAATAGTTTACACAGTGGTGCTACTGACAGACAGGCTTCTGTTCTGTGTGAGATCTCAGTCTGATGTCTGAGTCCTAAATGCTTCTGGGAGAGCTTTACTTTCCTCCTTTGGACAGGCCTTGACTGTGATCTCTGGCTGCTGCTTGAATCCCTTTACTCCGGCAAGACCGTGGCCAGGCCGTCTGTCCACTCTGGATACCGTTCTCCCGTTCCTGTTGTTGTTTTGCTTTTCCTGCCTAAGTCCCCATGTTAGCTAGCAGGAGGATGAGACCCACAGGGAGGCAGAGGCACCCTCAGGAGAGAAAGATGGCAATGTCCTCCCAGAGGCTGAGAAGAGAGCCTAACATCAGCTGGGGCTACGGGGGTTGCTAGTCGGGTTCCTGTCCAGCTCTTCCCTTTATCTTCCAGCGGAATCTTCATTCTATCAATAGTCTCCTTTCAACACTATCTATCCTGTGATGTACCCTGTTCAACCCAATTATGCTCCCGCTTCTTCTCCCCTAAAATAAAAACACAGTTCAAATTCCCCTGGCCCATCACCTGGAACTATTGAGGGGCTTACTAAGAGGTTCTCCTAAGACTTCTATGAAGTCCTAACCCAGTGTTCCTTCTCTTTAGTAGCTATGTAGATATTGCATATAGTTAGAAATCAAATAAACATTTATATAAAAAAATGTTTTATGTGAATTAATATTCACTATTGTTTGCAACTTTTGGTCCTAACAAGTGGTATTTTCTTTTAGATGGCAACTGAACAAGAGCCTTATAAGATACAGATTTTGTTTTCTACTTGCATAATTTTGTGGAAAGCATTTTCGTAACAGGTAGAATGTTGCCTCTTTGAATGGATGACAATTACTGTGGAAGAAAAGGGAACATATTTCTCCTGCAGGAAAGCATAAGAATGACGCCATCAGATTTTATTATTTATTCCTTTATAGTCCTAGGAAATAGGCTATAGCTCCCTCTGAAATGATCTATATGGGAAATTGTTTATCAGAACCACATTCATTTTGGATGTGTGAAACTGTTAAATAGAAGACTATAGTAAGTTTGTATATAAAGCTGGTCAGTTTAATTAGTTTAAAAATTTTAGACTAACACAAGTTTTTCCTGTATTCTTATTCATTTTGTGTGGGGGGGGTAGAGTATACTTTAAATTGAATATGTTTTATCATTCATATTTTACTGTACTGGTTTTCTCTCTTTCTAACCATAGATACCAACTGGTTCTCCCACTATTTCTATTACCTATGGCTTAGACAGGATTAATCAATGATTATATAGGGAAGAGTTATTTTCAAAATATATTAGGATACATATAAATTAGGATACATATGAATATGCTCTCATGAAATTAATATAATTTTTAGTGTCGTTTCAGGGATTTAGTTCTTTTAAAATGAGGCACATTTTTAGCAGTAATGATGACAATAATGTCATCATCATCCTATTATTTATTGAGGACCTACTTTGTTCCAGATACAGCCCCAGTGCTACATATTTTATGCCCATGTTATGGATAGAGATTTTAAGAGGTCAAGTAACAAGACACCCAGAAAGTAGTAAGTGGTAGAACCAGAAAGCAATTCTTGTCTCTGAGAAGCCTGAGGTCTGGCTTGTATCTGGGGTTCTGCAAAATCAAGGCCCTTCATTATGGGCTTTTATTCCTCTGGAGTCATTCTGAAAATTCCCTTTTCCTCCTAGATGAAACTGCAGCAGGAAGGTGACATCAAACAGAGCCCTGGTTCTTTTACCATGTGGTAGATGTTCAAAAAAAATGAGGAGGAGGGCTCACTCCTTCACAAATGAGCCAGGGTTTCCAGTGCATAGAGAATCAAGGTTGGACTGACATCATGATTCATAATGTAACATTTGCATGAACTTCCTGCACAGAATAGAATCTTTGGAAGCTTTGACTTGTTACACGAGCTTTCAGTGCACTCATCTAAGTTCACTTTACCATAGAAAGAAGAATGTCATCTCACAGTTGTATCCCTGACTGGTTTGTCCAGCTTATAGTGGGCAGGTATAAGGAGGTAACAGGGAGTGACTGATATCTAATGTCAGAAAGAATGGAGGTGAAATAATAAAGTTCACATTTATGATATGGTACAGTTCAAAATAAAAGGATTAAATGAAAATCTGGTATTTAATTGTGAAATTTTCCACTTTTAGTTGAATGACTATGACGGCTTTAGATCCATATACATCCCGCACAGATTTTGCAATGAAGGGACCTTTCCAACATCTCCTTCTAACAGGGGATGTGACTTTCAGATGTGACTTACTTCAATGGACAGCATCTATATTCTTTCCAGAGGAACATTTCATTTAGTGAGACACACTTTCTCTAGCAAGGAAAATGCATTCAGAACGTAATTCTAAACCTTCCAGGTAAAAGGCCTCTGAGTAGCCACTTTATAGCACTCCGGAATTCACGCACTAAAAAGTGTGTCTTTCATAAAGAGGGGACCTCTCGGGGCCTCACTTCTAGCTTCTTTGGGATTATATTTTTCTACCCTGTTTTGCTTGGTTCTCAGTTCACAGCAGTTGTGAAATGAGGGAGGGCAGCTATCATTCCTTTACTTTTGTTCCTAGTTTGCTCCAAGAGGGGTAAGGAGACTACAGTTTCTTGGAAATGGAACAACGGTGACAAAATTGAAAATCGAATTGGGCTGGTTGTAGTAAAGAACCCAGAGAAGCAGGATTAATCTGCCCTCAAAAACAGGCAGAGTTAAGGCATTGATATCAAACTGGAGCATAAAAGTCCATGGAAGGCAAAGGACAGAGGAGAAAAGAGTGGGGAATGTGGCAGCTTAAACCTGCACGCCAAAGAGCTAGCGGGACAAACATTAGTGATGGAATAAGATTTTAAACACTCCATTTTCAAAGGGGCCATAATTTCCATATAAGATTATTTTAGCACTCTATTTATGGGCAGGGGATTAAATTAAATTCTCTAGGTTGTGGCAAACCAGCCCTTCTTTAGTTGGTGTGTTTGTGTGTGTGTGTGCGTGCATTTGTGTATGTACTTGGGGAGAAGGGGTGGCAACTGGCCAATAATGGCAGAAGGAAACCCCTCCCCTTCACCCAAAGCCTTCCCTTGTCATTGCTTATGCTGAGAAAGTGATTCCAGCCAGAAGGGTATGGGCCAAATTGGTAGGTGAGGTCGGGACCTGTGGGTTTTCACGCCTCTGTAGCCTCTGAGGCCTTCACTGGGTTATAACAGAGTAATAATGAATGCTAACAATGATGACTCAGTGGTTTCAAGAGAGGTTATTTTATGTGTCATCCTTGCAAGAAAGCAACAGTTGTTACATTTCCTCCACAATGTTAGCATTTTAATCCTTGGTCATTGGGGAGTAAATAGTAACTTTTGAAATTTGCTTATTCAAGGGGATGAATAGACCCTTTCCCTGGTATTGCCAGATAGGTAACTTGTTTGCTTTGTGTCGCTTTAGTGATCCTTCTATTGCTATGGGAAAGTGGTTCAGGGCTAGCACTTTAATTTTCATTTGTGATCAGAGTTATTAATTTGCATAAAATTAAAATTTGGGGGACTAATTTACTTCATTAGCTCTGAATTCACTTTTTTTTTTTTTTTACCTCATTTGAAATAAAATATTTTAAGGATTTAAAAAATATCTCTCTGGGAGGCTAAGGTGGGTGGATTGCTTAAACTCAGAAGTTGGAGACCAGCACAAGCAAGAGTGAGACCCAGTCTCTACTAAAAACAGAAAAATTAGCTGGGTATGGTGGTGCATGCCTGTAGTCCCAGCTACTTAAGAGGCTGAGGCAAGAGGATCTCTTGAACCCAGGAGTTTGAGATTGCTGTGAGGTATGACACCACAACACTCTACCACAGTGAGACTCTGTATCACAAAAGAAGTGTCTCTGCAACTGAGTAGAAATAACTATATTTCACGCAAAATCTCAGGGAACGTTTTAAAATCTAGAGGACTCTGTACTGGGCAATATTATTCCCCACTGACATCATGTCAAAATTGATTGATAATATGTTTTTCTTAAGGTGTTGTTTATGTGGCAGGTCTTCAACCGGGTATTGCCAACAGCATGTACCTTATCAGACCTGACAAGATTACAGCCTGAAAGGTTGTATTTTTATTCATATAAGAGCATGAACTTGAGCTTCAAAGGAAGAATAAAACCAAACTATTATAGTGCAAGCAATTTAATAAATATTAAATGATAAATGAAACTCTTCTACACCAGCTTCAGGGCCTGCAGATGATAAAAGAAAATCTCCAAAGGGTGCCCACTAGATTACGGATGTCTTTCTTTTTATTATGCCTTTGCCTCTTCCCATTGTAGTTGTGAGAGTTGGGAATGGCGAGGTAGGATGTATGATTTCTATTGCTGACTGAATGAAAAGTAAAGAACCCTTTGAGTGTAAAACTAATTCATCTCTTTAGCAAGATAAATACGGAAATGTGCTTTCTGGTAGTACTGTCTCAGGTACTTACTCACTCCCCCTCACCTACCTACTCCTTCTAAAAGTGAACGTGTGAACTTGATGTTGAATGTGAAACATACCAGATGATGAGCATTGACGTTACTGTTAAGTTCTAGTTTTCAGTAAAACTAGAATTTAGTTATATCATCACGTTTGGAATGTCAAAACCTGTCCTGATGGGAACGTGCAGAATGCCTTGTGACTCATAGGAAATCATTAAATTATGTGATTATACGGAAGAAAAAGCAAGTGAAGTTTCTTGTCAGAGAGAAAACTCATGAGTATTACTGTATAAAGTCTATCGTGGCAGACAAACTCTAAAACGGCCCAGTGTTTCTTGCCACCTGGTGTACATGTCCTTGTGTATTGAAATTTGAAATGGACCAACCTAATTTCTTGCTTCTAACCAATTGGGGACCACAAATGTGATGGGATGTCACTTCCGTGTTTGGGCATGGTAAGATCGGGACTTTCCCTTTTGCATCCCAGACTCTTTCCTTTAGCAGCTTTGATGAAAGAGAGTCCCATGTTGGCCTATACGGGGAACTGAGGCAGCCTCCAGCCACCAGACGGCTCGGAACTGACCCTGCCTGCTCCACAGCCCTGAGGAACTGACTAGTGCCAGCAAGCACGCGAGTTTGGAAGTAGATCCTTCCCGGGCAAGACTCTAGATGGGACCCCAGCCTTGGCTGACCCCTTGATTACAGCCTTGCAAGAGACCCTAAAGCTAGGGGCTCAGGGAAGCTACGCCCATGCTTCCGACCCACAGAAACAGTGAGATGTTATGTTTGGGGTGCTGTTTAGAGTTTCTGAGTTTGTGATATGTGATACATACCAAGAGGAAATTAATACATAGGCGTATTAGTTTGCCGGGGCTGCCGCGACAAAGGACCACAGACTTGGGTGGTTTAAATAACAGAAATCTGTTTTCTTCCAATTCTGGAAGTTAGAAGTCCGAGACAAAGGTGTTAGAAGAGTTGATTTCTTCTGAGGCTCCTCTCCTCAGCTGGGAGATGCCCGCCTTCTCCCCGTGTCTTCGGTGGGCTTCCCTCTGCGGGTCAGTGCCCCAGTCTCCTTTTTGTATATGGACAGCATAATAGACAAAAGCCCACACTAATGACCTCATTTAATACAGTTACCTCCTTAAACACCTCGGCTCCAAATACTGTCACATCCTAGGGTATGGAGGTTAGGACTTCAAAATTCAAAATATGAATTTTGCTAGGAAACATTTCAACCCATAACAATAGGCTATATACAATTCTGTAATTACTTTTAACCCTGTAAGCCAAAACTCTGTAGAATTTATTGCCTGTAAATGTCCTTTATTTCCTTTTTTTCCCCTTTATTTTAATATAATCATATATGCTTCAGATGATTTACATATGTATAACCAAATGGTTTAGCATAGTACATATTTGCATATCCCTGTGTCCATAACAAAATTATAATCCCTGTAGCATATGTCTTTCATATGCTTTACATATAACACTTTACAGTGTTTTGTTTATGATAATGGTGTTAGACGCATTTTCTTTTTTTTTTTTTTTGAGATGGAGCCTCAAGCTATCCCCCTGGGTAGAGTGCCATGGCATCACAGCTCATAGCAACCTCCAACTCCTGGGCTCAAGCGAGTCTCCTGCCTCCGCCTCCCAAGTAGCTGGGACCA
>CAUYQV010015702.1:0-21532 GCA_963574575.1 Galagoides demidoff | reverse complement strand
AGGATGCTGGGAGGGCCAGAACAAGGCTAGCCACACACATCCAAGGATTTGGGTGCTTCTCCAAGTCTACCTCAGCATCCCTGGGGTGGGGGCTGTAGCTTGTAAGACATCACAGCTCCATATATATGTATATATATATATTTTGGAGACAGAGTGTCACTTTGTTGCCCTCAGTAGAGTGCTGTGGCATCACAGCTCACAGGACTTAAGCAATTCTCTTGCCTCAGCTTCCCAAGTAGCTGGGAATACAGGCGCCCACCATAACACCCAGCTATTTTTTGGTTGTAGTTGACATTGTTGTTTGGCAGGCCCAGGCTAGTTGAACCTGCCAGCTCTGGTGTATGTGGCTGGCACCCTAGCTGCTGAGCTACAGGCACCAAGCCCACTTTTATATTTTTATTTATTTATTTATTGAGACAGAGTCTCACTAGGTCATCCTCGGTAGAGTATTGTGGTGTCACAGCTCACAGCAACCTCAAACTCTTAGGCTCAAGCAATTTTCTTGCCTCAGTTTCCAAAGTAGCTAGGACTACAGGCCTTGGCTACAACGCCCAACTGTTTTTTTGTTGCAGTTGTCATTGTTGTTTAGCTGGCCCAGGCCGGGCTCGAAACCGCTAGCCTCAGTGTATGTGTTTAGCACCATAACCACTGTGCTACTGGCACTGAGCCACAGCTCCACTTTTAGATGAGAACCCTGAGCTTTGACTCACAGAGGTGACCTGCAGCTCCGGAAGAGGGTACTATGGGGTCACAGAGATCAGTACCTCTTTCTAGACTGGGGCTGGGCCCAAGCCGCAGGTGGGGCAGGGTGCAGGGGCCCCTCCACCCTGGCTGTTCTGAGTGACCCTTCCTGAGGGAGCCACAAGAACTCATAGGTGACCCAGCTGCCAAAGCAGAGTGGAGTACACCTGCTTCCAACAGTAGCACGACCAAGGAAAACAACCTTGGTGAGACCACTGCCTTATTTACAAGGTCAAATGCCATCAGAGGGATGACAAAGGAAGCAATTAGCACAGCATGATGCTAATGACAGGGTCAGATGGATCTTCCCTTAGTAGGGCCCTAAAAGAATGTGGGTCTAGAGGTGGGGGCATCTCTATGTCTGGGCTATCAGGAGGGAGACTGAGCTCCGTGAAGGGGTGGCTCCCAGGGACAGAGGAGCTTGGAGGACAAAGGTCCTATCTTAGGAGAAGGCACCCCACAAACTGTATTGGAGAGCCTGTGGCCTACACTGCCCCTCACTGCCGACTCCCACCCCTGACGGCCCCTACCTGCAGTTCCAGCCAGGTGGGGGGCTCCATCCGCACCCCATTTGCGTAGGTGCGTCTCAGGCGCTCAGCACAGAAGGGTCCATAACCTGCTGGCCCCCGATCAATGAAGTTCAGGAGATACTAGAGGGTGAGGAAGGAAGAGGGGAAGGTGCTGAGGATGAGAGCCAGTTTCTACTCACTGCCCTCAGATTTTAAAAGTCGTAACACTCAGTTTGTAAAGACGCACTGAGAAGAGCACGCTCATACCATGGAGGAGAAACACAGACTGGTGCACCTTGGAGGAGCGGTCTGGTAGTATATTTTATTTCCTTGCTTATTTTTTATTTTTCTTTCTTTCTTTTTTTTTTTTTTTTTAGACAGTCCCACCCTATGCCCTGAGCAGAGTGCAATGGCGTCATAGCTCACTGCAACCTCAGACTCAGGCTGTGAGCATCCCACTGCCTCAGCCTCCAGAAGCCGCTGGGATTATAGGTGCTCACCAGGCACCCGGCTGGGTTTTTCCATTCTTTTAGGAGTCAGGGTCTCACTCTCACTCAAGCAAGCATTGAACTCCTGAGCTCAAGCAATTCTCCCTCCTCAGCCTCTCACAGTGCTGGGATTACAGGTGTGAGCCACCTCTTCCGGCTTGACAACTTTGGCCCAATAATTCAAACCTATCCTAAAGGTGGATATACACACATACATATATTTCATCACAGTGATATCTATGGTGATGAGTGACTGGCTGGAAGATGTCAGTCATATCACTACATGTCCACTCACAAGTCCAACAATACCCACTGGGGCAGGGAGGTATTATAGTTGGTGTTTGGGAGGTTTGTACCATGAGAAAATATCTTGAAAATAAATGAAAAAATGCAGATGACTCAATGTTCAAAACATGTCTGACTAAATGCATTGAAAATCTTTTTGTCTCACAGAGAGATTTTGTTCCTTCCTGCCTTGGGGTGATGGAAGTTGCCCAATAAGACAGATGGCTGGGTGATCGTGGTTCCTGGTGTCCCCAAGGGGACATGCAAGGAAGTGTGTTCTACACAAGTCTGACACTGTACCACCACAAAAGGCCAGAAGAGAATATTAATGGGAGCTAGTTCTGGGTGTGGGGATGACTTTAACTTTTGTTTTACACTTTCTACATTCTCACGTACAACTTCTATAATCAGAACCAAAGGTACATTAAATCCATGAAGCCTGAGATCCTCTAGTATTCAGAAGTGCCTGCTAGCTCACCTCCCCTTTCGGGTCTCAGGGCTAGAAAACGGCACCATGGCCCATCTCCAGGAGGGGCCCACTCCCAGGACATCTGTCTTTTCAGGCCACGTTTCACCTACCATTTCATTCTGGGCTTGAAGAGCTACCCTGTTGCCTGAGCCAAAGTGAAAACTTCAGGGTGCCTGAGCTACCCTGAAGACCCTGGTAGGGGCCGGAAGGAGCCAGAAGCAGTGTCTTTTTGCACAGATGGGGTAAGTGAGGCTCAGAGTAGCACAGGCACTGCTGCCTGTCTTGGCCTGCAGGGGCAGAACCGGGCCAAGCCTTGGGATTCTGGCACTGCCCCAGGCCCAGGGCCCACCAGGGCTCCAGCAGTAACCTGCCCCCGGCCCCCAGGCCCCACCTTCATCAGCCTCTCCGAGGGCGGGAAGCAGCCCAGGCAGAGGCTGAGCAGGATCCAGCCCCGGGCCAGGCTGCTCCTTCTGGGGTTCTCCGAGAGCTGCTTGCAGATCTGGCAGTAAATCTCATCCCTAAAAGACACAGACCACCACTGAGAAGGCAGGCTGGGGACCAGGGAGGAGACGAGTGCCTGGGCTCACAGTCCTG
This sequence comes from Galagoides demidoff, assembly GCA_963574575.1. NCBI lineage: Eukaryota > Metazoa > Chordata > Mammalia > Primates > Galagidae > Galagoides > Galagoides demidoff. The sequence goes on along the minus strand of CAUYQV010015702.1, from coordinate 18,446 downwards.
CTGCCCCTGTGGGGTCCCGACTGTGGGGAGCCCTCCCTGGCCACTCTTGGCATGACCTGCCTGCTTTGGTCCCCAGCTCCACAGTTAGGACAAGCAGTGATTTCTCCCTCCCTGAACACAGACAGAAATGGGCACTTCATAGGAAAGAACCTCTCACTTTCCTACCTTCTGACCCAGTCCTGTTTTCATAGCTCATGGGTTGCCCCCCGTCTGTCACCTCTTAGTGAGGGACTCTCCTGGATCCTTCCCATTGACTCCAGCCTCTATCATCTCAAAAAGCGTCCCGTTATTGCCTCAAACCCCACATCCGCAGAAGCCAGCACCTTCCCTCAGTACTCATGGTGTGCTGGTAAATATTTACCAACCAACTCTCCCCAGAAAACAATTCGTTTTACAGATCATTTACAGATTTCTGTGGTGCAAATGTCCCCACCAAGGCCAATTTCAAGCTGCCAACGTGAGGACCCTGAACACAGAGCTGGGAAGACATGACACAGCTGTCCACCAGGAGCCCTGTACATGTCCTCTTTCTGCAGTCTACAGGCACCATCACCAACACAGACTGGAAATCTGGTGTCACTGCAGGCTCCCCACATCCCTGCATCCTCCAAATCCAATCAGCCACCAATCCTACCACTTCTCTCCTGGGTGTTTTCTCTGTCCCCTCCTCTCTGGCCTGTTCCTCTGGCCTCTGTCCCAGCCCCTGCTCAGGCCCCCTCCCTGGCTGCATCCTGCCATGTTACCTCCAGGGCAACCACTTTGGAAATCAGATATGATCACAGTCCTCTGCTGCTTTTCCTACTTCCCTTAGGGGAAAAATCAAATGCAGATGACCCAGCTATGACAGGCCACTAAGAATTCCAGAGCCCTTTAGGTTATTTTAAAAGTAACCTATTCACCCTTTCCCTCTGCCTGGTAAACACCCCAGGAAGGCATTAGGACCACTCCATCTTGGAGCCCCCACTGGACTCTGAACATAGAGATGCACATACTGTCGTGTGGATCTCCTGCTTCTCTTGTGTCCCCCGACTATAGGGTAGGCTCCTCGGGACAGATACATGTCTGCCTCAGCACGCTGACCCTGGCCCTGAGTGGGTACTTAACAAGCACACGTGGCATGTGTGACAGATGTGAAACAGGGCATTTCTTTTGGTCTCAGAATCTAGCTAAGATCCCTGAACCATGGAAAAATGGATGCTAACATCCTACATTCTTGTAGAATTTGCTAAAAAATGGCAGAGCTTGTCCAGCTACCATACCACCTCCAGCCTGTGTACAGGAAGACAAGAAATTTGGAAGGTGATGCCTGGACAGGGACTTCATGGGAGCAGAGAGATCTGTAGCCCATTTCTACTTTCTGTAAGTGATGGGGTAGGGAGCGGGACCCAGGAGAACTGCCAACAGGGATGGGGCTTGTCTGTCAGAGGTGAGACCCCCTCACTCCCTACAGGAGGCACAATGTGACTAGAAGCCCACTGCGCTCCCCATAGGGCCCAAAAATGGAGCCTGGTGATAGCATTCTTGCTGGTGCTTGATTTGTGCCGGAGCTGGGTCTTCCATGAATAAAGCGACTAGTGTCTGCTTCCTTTTGGAGAATTCTGAACCCAGGGCAAAGTGGAGAGAGACAACTCAAGGGATGGGAATTGCATATGTGCTGTTTGGTGGGTAAAGCATGTAATTCCTGCCAGCCAAGAGGATGCAGGAGAAGGAGCTGGGCTTTAACCATCAGATGGGATCCCACACAAGACGGAAGTTCATGATTCCAGAAGCATCCAGCAGTAAGAGCCAGGGGATGTTTCCCTGGGGGCTTGTGAAAGGCAGAGGCTCTCATGGGATCGAGAAGGATGTCACAGTTGGATACCACACTATGGGGTGTGCCCATGGAGGTATCTGAGGAGGTCACAGCACAGCCTGTTCTGACACATCCTTTAGTGCCTGCCATATTGGAGGGTGTGGTGGCTGGTGAGGGGTCATCTATGAGGGAACTACCAACAGAGCCAGATAAGTTAGAATACTCGCCAGTTGGTGTCATGCAGGCAGCTAAACTTGAGTAGAAGCCTTGTAGTCTTACAGGGTTAAAGAATCAGGTGATCAAGTACAGCTTGAGAGTGAGAAAGGAAATCCTGAATGAAGAGAACGGGAGAAGGGGAGCCCTACATTTTGCAGATAAAATGCAAAGTCTCTGGCTGATCCCTTATCTGTACATGGCAGGGCAGAGTCTGGTAGCCCAGCTAAAGCTAAACTAACTGAACAGGGATTCCAGCTGCCACTCACAACATGGAGATAGAGTTTGGATTCAGCCAAAACAAAAAGTTGATGCTCTTCAAAAGGCTAAAAATGCATCTGGAGTCTCTACTCATATCATCCACAATGTCTAGGACACAGTCCCAAACTACTAGCTTTGTGAGGGGATAACAGTCAAGCCCCAGACACGTAAGGAGATAGGAAGACACGGCCATCCTCCACAAGAAGAGACAGGTAGTGAAGACTCACCTCAAGCTGTCCCGGACATTAGATTTGCAGAAAAGGTTCAAAAACTATTGCTCAAGGCCAAAAGAAAACTATGCTTATAGTGAATGAACAACTAGGAAATCTTGGCAGAGAAACAGAAATAGAATAAATAGCCAAGTGCAATTTTTTTTTTTTTGAGACAAATCTCACTCTGTAACCCTGGGTAGAGAGATATGGCATCACAGCTCACAGCAACCTCATACTCTTGGGCTCAAGTGATCCTCTTGCCTTAGCCTCCCGAGTAGCTGGGACTACAGTTTCCCATCTAACACCCGGCTAATTTTTCCTATTTTTAATAGAGATGGGGTTTCATTCTCCAAGTGCAAATTCTAAAACTGAAAAATATAATATTAGAAGTAAAAGGTTTGTTAGATGGGTATAAGAGTAGGTTAGGGGGGCAGTGCCTGTGGCTCAGTGGGGAGGGTGCCAGCCCCATATACCGAGGGTGGTAGGTTCAAACCCGGCCCCAGTCAAACTGCAACAAAAAGATAGCTGGGCGTTGTGGCAGGCACCTGTGGTCCCAGCTACAAGATAATCGCCTAAGCCCTGGAGTTGGAGGTTACTGTGAGCTGTGTGATGCCACGGCATTCTACTGAGGGCAATAAAGTGAGACTCTGTCTGTACCAAAAAAAAAAAAAAAAAAAGAGTAGGTTAGGGAAGAGAGAGAAGGATCAGTGAATTTCAAGATGGATTAGTAGAAATGATCCAATCTAAAGAACAGATGGAAAAAAGAGAAATGATGGCCTTCAGGGATCTGAGATATTAGAGTTTACATAGGCTTAATTAGAGTTTGAAGGAAAAGAGAATGAGGCAGAAGAAATATTTAAAGAAGTAATGACCAAAAATTTCCCAAATCTAGTTTAAAATATTAACTTAGATTAAGTGATCCCCTAAAATACAGTGGTCTGTCTCTTGAAGCAGGACACAGTCGGCCCTCTGTACCTGTGGGGGCAATTTCTACCAATTCAACCAACTATGGATGGAGAATATGGTACTCACAGTCTGACTATAGGTATTTTTTATAACAAGTGTGAAAATCCAATTGCCATACGGCAAATTGTATAAAAAGCAGAATACATATAATGTAAATAAGGAACTTGCTCATTTACAGGATCTAGAGCTAAAGCATGTTCTAAATGAATCTCCAGCCCATGATGAATCTGTTTTCCTAAAACTGAGTTTTTCTCATGGGTTTTCTTAATGCAGAGTGAGCAGAGAACCCTAGTGACCACAGTATCTGCTGTCCTGAGACCCAGAGTGCAGGCCCCAGGACCAAAGTGTCTTGAGGGTGGGAGGAGGCTGTGGTCCCAGATTGAGAGCCTGGCTGTCAATGGGAGTGGGGTGGGGGGCACTGACCTGAGCCCGGGCCGCAGGATGGCGTAGCCGACGATGAAGTGCACCTTCTCCAGGTTGGACAGGGGGCGGTCTGCCACTAGGCCACTGGGCTCAAAGGTCTCCTCCCCAGTGTTCAGCTGGCTGGCCACCTTGAATCCCAAAGATGGCTGTCAGGGCAGCTGTGATTCTCCACATTTGCCAAGGAAGAGACTGTTGAGCAAGGAGGGAAGTGACAGCCTGGAGCCCTGCAGGGAGTAGGCTGAGGTCCTGACCCCAGGGCTCACCTGGCCCGTGAGCCGGGAAGACCGCTTCAGCTTCATGGAGGAGATCTCCTTGGTTCCCCTGTCCCTGCTGTCAGGCCTCTGTGGAAGGGGACAGTTCAAGAACGACCAAGCCTTGGGGCTGTCCTAAGACTGGGCTTACCTCAATGCTACTGACCCTGCAGCCACCGGCGGAGTGAGTGTCCCTTTCATCCAGACATTTCCTGGCCTCAGCTGTAGAGCACCAGCACCACACAAACTTCGTAACACTCATAGGGCCACATCACCACCCTTACTTCCAAAATAGAGGCCCAGGGAGGGCAAGAGACTAGACAACAGCGGCTCACCAGCCTTCTGGGAGGGGTTCAACTGTTCTTCCGATTGCAAAGCTTGTTCCTTTCCCCATTTAAGATCTTAGAGGCAGGACTGGGTGTGAGCCCAGGTGCTTAGAATAGCCCCAAGCCATGGTTCACTCTCAGTAAAAATTTGGCAGATGGAAAAGAGCAGGTGGGGTCTGCCAGGCAGAGGCCTGCAGGGGATCAGAAGAGCTCAGGCTCTGAGCTGGGGTACAGACAGGACAGGGATTGTCCCCCAGCCCTTAGGATCTATCAGTCTCTTTAGGCAGAGGCCAGACCTTCTTTGTCATTATGGGGTCATGGAAAGACTTTGTTGCCAAAATTGGAGCTCGGTGTGGGACTGGACATGGGTTGAGATCAGCCTAGTCCAAGCCCAGGCACCAGCTTCTGGCTGGGGCAAATCTGGTCTGCCACACAGGGGTCACCTATGAGATGACACAGTACCTGGCAAGCAGCGTGAGGGTGGTGGGGCGGGCTTGGCTTCCTGCCCTGTGTGTGGGACACACAGCAGGCACTTAACAAACACATGCAGGAAGGAAAACCCAAGATCTGACCTCCAGGAAGCCAGTCCACTCCCCAGAAGTGCAGGGTGGACGGCCTGCCTCCCAGGGCCCTTCCCCTGAGTGGTTGCCATGTTGTGAGGATGCTCAGGCAGCTCACGGAGAGCCCCTCTCCTCCTCATGGGGAGGAACGGCAGCGTCCTGCCAACAGCCAAGTGAATGAGCCGTCTTGGGAATGGACCCCTTCAATCCCAGGAGATGAAGTGACGGCAGCCTCATGACAGATCCTGAACGAGAACTTTCCCATGAAGCTGCTCCTAACCCTCAGAGACTGTGTGAGATAATAAATGTGTGCCATTTAAGTAGCTAAATTTGGGGGTGATTTGTTACACGGTAATAGATACCTAATATGCCCTGCTAGAGCCCACAGCTCCAGAGACCAAGGACTCAGGGCTTGGGCCCAGGTGACTCTCATGCACTTTCTGGACTGGGTTGGCCATGTGGTTGGGTGTGCGGAGTCCTATTTCTACATAGTCTGCACACAGGACCCCTAGGGATCTGAGCTGAATCCCACCCAGGGAACTGGTGTGTGGAGCCTGAGTGCTGTCTCTGCTGTATAACTCCTTGGTTAGCTCCACCATGATTATAGCATGACACTGGGGTGTAGGAAGGACTTCTGACCAACATGGGTATGAATGAACTCCCATCAGAGGGCAGGGTAGGCTTAGGTCAAGAATATGGTCCTTGAATCAGCAGAATGGATTCAAAGCCCAGGTCCTGCACACGTGTCCCTTGCGATCTGGGGGCAGGTCATTTCACATCCACATTTCTTGAGCTATAAACATACATAACAACCGCCACCTTGCAGCTCTGGCCCACCTGGGGATTGGATGAAGAGCAGCAGCTGCCACATAGGCTGTCAGTCAACGGCAGCATCTGCTGTTATTACTGTTATACACATTTGAATCCAGTTCAAGTCAAACCACAATAGGAGAGTCCAGGGGAGTCTCTTCATTAATGATTATATAATTCAGAAATCTCACAAGTTTCCAAGTGCAAGTCAAGACTGAACGTTCACAGGTGCCCTGGCTCAGGGGCTGGGTTCAGCAGGTAGTGGCAATGGGAGGGCTCCTAGACCTGCCCCCATTTCTTGCACAGCTTCCCAGATCTGGGCCCACCCTCACCAGCCACTCACCTGTGAAGACCTCCCTTGCTGCAGACTCTGGGCACTGCCCTCCCTGTCCAGCGTGTGGTGGAGCTGCTGTATCACCGAGCTGCCCTGGCTGCTCCTGGCATAGAGCACTGGCTCTGAGAGGTCACCCATGAACCTTAGGATGATGTTCCACACAGCCAGGGCGGCCTGGGGAAATGAGACAGAGGCCCGGCTGGTACCCAGCTCCCAGCACTGGGGTCCCTTCCTTGTTTCCTCTAAACCACAGCTCAGACTCCAGGTTCTGGGAGTGTCCTGAGCCACTGTTTCTCCAGAAACCCAAGACCCCCAGGTACCGAGCAGTCAGCATCATCCTCATGGTAGAGCAGTGGGTATCGGAGGGGTTGCTGGATGTGTGTGTGGCTGGCTGACTTCTGGAAGTAAGTCACAGCGAACTTGGGGAACGTGTATTCGGCCAGGTCATCCATGTCTTCCTCGGGTTCTTCCAGCATGGGGACCGTGTCCAGGTCAATCTCGGGGAGCTTCTGGGTCTTTGCTTCCAAATCCTGGGGATCAGTGAGAAAGAACATGGGTCAGCTATCCTTTCAGACAGCAGCCAACTGGTTAGCTAACTTTCAACAGAAAGCTGGAGGGTATCGCTGGGGAGCTGTAGAGCCCGAGAAGTGTCAGTCTGGCTCTTCACTGGGCGCAGAGGCATCTGCCCATGTCCCCTGGTGCCTGTGTGGGCTGCTGCAGTATGCCAGCCACCTGGCAGCAGGACCCTGAACAGCCTGCCCTGCAGACAGGGCCATACACTCTGCCATCCCCTCCTCACTTCCCTCAGGGCAGGGGACCGAGCTTTTGGTGGAGGGGTCCCAGTGCCTGCTGCCTGCTAGACAAAGGAGGAGGCAGAGTGTTTGGGTCCACAGAGGACAGCTGGGGTGCTGCTCCTTCTGCATTCTGCCTTAAGGTCACATTCAGCAGAAGGCAGTGCCCAAGGCACTCAGGGGTGGGCTGGGGATGCTGCATGACAGACGGGACATTGGGACAGAAAAGCCTCTGGGAAGTACTGCAGTGGGCAGGGGTTTGGCTGCAGAAACCCACATTCGCTCCCCTCCTCCCAGGCTGCTCGGGGCTGTGGCACACACCTGGCCACTCCCAGGCAGCTCCCCTAGTTGGTTGGCTTCTCAAGGAGCCTGGGTAGACTTGGAAACACAGGCTGGTCTCACCTTAAAGAGCGGTGAGGCCTGGCCCTCCTGTCCCCCAATCATGGCAGGGAGGAAGCCGAACACTTCCTCCACCATCTCTGTGTCAGTGATGGTGTCGTAGATGGACTTGCGCTTCGAGGTGGGGAGGGCACTTTGACTCTTCTGCTCTTCTGCTGCCGGGATGACCAGCGGTGCCTGCACACAGCCCTTTGGGGGGAGGTTACCATGGACCCAGCTCTGCCTACCTCACAGAGCAAGCACTTTCTGAAGCCAAGTAAGCCTCATCCTACCATCATTTGTCCAATCAACGTTTTGCTCTAAAATAATAGATTTTAACAAGAGTGACTAGAGATCAACCAGCCAAGGCTTTCCATTTCCCAGTATAAATAAGAGGTCCCGAGAGGTGAGGTTGCTGGCTTGTTCTTCCTCCTACATGGCCCCTGAGACACCACCTCAAATTCCAAGGACCCCCAGAACTAAGGTATAAAACGCAAGGGGATGTATCTTGGTGCCATCTCCTCTCCCCCACTCCCTGTCCTCCCAGCTTCCGAGACACAGGGCAGTTCCCTTGGTATTTCTCTGTCCCTGGAGCTGTCATGCACAGCCCAATATCCAGGGCCTTTTCTCCCTCCATGGAAGGGTAGCCTCTCAAAGCTCATCTGGCCTTCCCGGGGAACCAACCATCCCCACCTGAAAAATTACCCCTAAGGTGAAAGAGAAGAGATTAGGGAGCTCAACCTCCAGGATCTAGGCTTAAGTTTGCCCTGCCCATCGGGTGCCTCTCCCATGCTATGTCCTGCAAGCTCTCACAGGTGACCAAGGTTCCAAGGTGTGATGGGCTACTGTAGAACTGACTTTGGCCAGAGACAGGAAAGAGCTGTCTCTTGTCTCTCAGGCCAGAAGGTGCCTCCTAATTTGCCTCCTGCATCTTGTCATGTTCTTGAGTAATTTTTAATTTGAGGATGAGGATTTTCCAAAGGGGCTTCTGGTGAGAGTGCCATTATGGCTGCCCATTCCTCCTGCCTTCCTTTGCCCAGTTGGGCTGCTGCCAGCCCCACCTGCCCAAGAGGCTGGGTGACCACTTACACTGGCTTTCCGTTGCTGGAAGCTCCGCCGGGCAGCCATGCCTCTGACATGGGCCTGAATGACCAGCACCGCCCTCTTCTTGGCTTGAACCTGCTGGCGCACCAGGTAGCCCCTGCAGAGGGCCTGCAACTGGACTACCCTCTGCCGCATGGCCTGGTATTGCCTGGCCAACAGATGGCTCCGTGCAATGGCTTGCAGGCGCTCAAAGCCCACAAGGATCTGCAGAGGCAAGAGAGAGGCTCAAGGGTGGGAAGGCCCTCTGGGAAACAGAGACTGTATTCCCCAGGAGACCATGCAGAGCCGCTGAATAGTCAGTTGCTTTTTGGCAAAGAGCTGGTGTTAGAATTGCACACACCTATAAGTGTGAGCGTATTGAGAGAGTTATTGCTTGCAAGGTACCTAGGATAGAACCTGACCTGCAAATAAGTGCTAAACAAGCATTTGTAAAATAACATAAATCATAAAGTAGTCTCCTGGGGGCCATGGACAGAGAGAATCAGATTGGATTTCATATGGGCAAGAGGATTCCAGAAGTGGGCAGTGTTTTTCACATCTGCCAGCCAAGTCCAGGAAACATGTCAGAGGGAGCACACCTGTGTGGAGCCCTACAGCCAGCTCCATCAAGCTAGACTGTTGGGGCACCTTTAAAATAAAAGCAAAATGAGAAATGAATGAATACCTGCCTCTGGACTCCAGACATCCCTAGGCAACAGTAGCCCCTGAAACCTCGTGACAAGTCTTGTTGGCTTCTTAAAACCAACCCAATGGGTTGGTTTTAGGCCTTGTAAGTCATATAACCTTGCATCCAAACCCCAGCTCTTTAGCTATTAACTGTGTGCTCTGAGGGAAACCACCTAACCCTCCTCAGTCCCCTGGTTTAATATTAAATAAAATGGCACATGCAGAGCAACAGGCCCCAAGGAGCCTTCCCGTACAGGTCAACTACTACTGTGCCCTTTGTGAGCATGAAATGCAGAAAGACCTGGGCCGGTCATGCTGATGTGATCACTGTATGTCACAACCACAGTCATGTCCATGCAAAAGGAAAGAGCTCATGTTCCAGTTGCTCTAGTGAACTTGTTGATCAGCTACTCATTAGCAAGTGCCTGTGGTTAAGAGATAAATCAGGAAGGAGTGTTTGAAACAGAATAACCAATTCATTTACTCATGTCATTCCCTGTAAGTTGGGAAGGGACAGGCATTATTTCATTTCAGAGCATGACACCTAATCTAGCTCTGGAGATGCTCAGAATTCTTCAGGAGAACATTTTAGAGGTCACAAGCCACAGGCTGGAGACTACAGTAGGCTAGAAAACATGGGAGGCTGAGGTCTGATTGCACCTCTGAGTGATTTGATCCTTCCTGCATGAGATCTCTGGTTCAGAAAACAAACTTCAAAAATTTGTCTTTTAAGCTGGAAGCAGGGGCTCACGCCTATAATCCTAGCATTCTGGGAGGCCAAGGTGGATTGCTTGAGCTCAGGAGTTCAAGACCAGCCAGAGCAAGAGCAAGACTCCATCTCTAAAAATAGCCAGGTGTGTGGAGGGTGGGAGCCTGTAGTCCCAGCTACTCAGGAGGCAGAGGCAAGAGGATGACTTGAGCCCAGGAGTTTGAGGTTGCTGGGAGCTATGATGCATGATGCCACAGCACTCTACCAAGACCAACAAAGTCTTTAAAAAAAAATTGTCTTTTACCCGACCCTCATCCACTTCTCATGTGGGCCCAGCCTCCCAGGGAGCTCTCTCACCAGCTTGAAATTCTTCCTGTCGCAGTAGCCTCTCCACCCGGCCTGGAGGGTCACGGCTGCCCGCCTCTGCTTCAGGAACTCCTGCCTAGGAGAGGAAATGTAAGCCGGAGTCGTGGAACAACCCCAGATGTTTGGACTCCTTTGTAGGGGAATTGATTTCAAAGGGAAGAAGGATTACAAAGTTGATAAAATGAAAACAATACATTTTCTCGGAAGCCTTTCAAGACCAAAAGACACGGGCAGATGAAGAACATAAAATCTACCGCGGACAACCCAAATTTGTGAAAAATGACAGCCCAGTTTTTAAAGTAATTAAAAAACTCTTCTTCATTTTTCTCTATGCCCCTTAAACTATGAAGGGATAAAATTCATTCCTAACTAGTTATTACTTGCCAGACCCCCTTCTCCAGCCACTGGAGTTGGACACAGAGAGGCAGAGATACCTCCAGGCAAGTTTGGTGCAGACAGCTGTACAGACATACTGCGTTTCGTGTACTGTAACTTAACCTCACATCACGGATACTGCATTTCTACAAACTGAAGGTTTTTGGCCATTGTGTCAAGCAAGTCTATCAGCATGATTTTTTTCCAACAATGTGTGATCACTCCGTGTCTGTATCACATTTTGTTAACTCTTAAAATCCCTCCTGTTGTGGTAGCCTCTTTTTGAAATTTTCCATTGTTATTACATATGTTACGGTGATCTGTGATCTTTGATGTTGCCATCACAGCTGTTTTGAGGTGCTACAAACCACAGCATGTAAGATGCAAACTTGATCAATGTGTGTCTGACTGCTCCGCAGACTGGCCATTCCCCTCTCTACCTCTCCTCCAGCCTTGCTATTCCCTGAGACACAGCAGTATTGAAATCAGGCCAACTGTTAACCCTACAATGGCCTCTAAATGTTCAAGTGAAAGACTTGCAAGTCTCTAACTTTAAATCAGAAGGTAAAAATAATGAAGCTCATCGAGGAAGGCATGTGGAAAGCCTACCAAGGGTGAAAGCCAGGCCTCATGTGCCAAATTGCAGGTTGTGAATGCAAAGGAAAAGTTCTTGAAGGAAATTGTAAGTGTTCCTCCAGTGAGCATAAAATGATAAGAAAGCAAAGCAGCCTTACTGCTGAGACAGAGAAAGTTTGATCTGGAAAGATCAAACTAACCACAACAATCCCTTAAGCCAAAGTCTAATCCAGAGAAAGGCTCTAACTCTCTTCTGTAAAGGCTGAGAGAGGTGAGGAAGCTGCAGAAGAAAAGTCTGAAGCTAGCAGAGGTTGGTTCATGAAGTTTAAGGAAAGAAACAATCTCCATACGCCCATAACACTGTGAGGGTAAAGTGAAGCGGCAAGGGCTGATGCAAAAGCTGCAGCAAATCATTCAGAAGACCTGGCCAAGACAATTGAAGGTGGCTACCTAAAGAAAAGATTTTCCATGTAAATGAAATAGCCTTATATTGGAAAAAAATGCCATTTAAGATGTTGATAGAGAGGAGACATCAGTATCTGACTTCAAAGCTTCAAAGGACAGGCTGACTCTCTTGTTAGGGGCTAAAGCAGTTGGTGATGGGCAGCATCTGTGGCTCAAAAGGGTAGGGCACCGGCCCCATATGCTGGAGGTGGCGGGTTCAAACCCAGCCCTGGCCAATAAAAAAAAAAAAAGCAGTTGGTGACTTTAAGTTAAAGCTAGTGCTCATTTACTACTCTGAAAATCCTAGCACCCTTAAGAATTATGCTAAATCTACTTTGCCGATGCTCTAGAAATGGAACAACAAACCCCAGATGACAGCACATTTATAGTACCGTTCACTGAATATTTTAAGCCCAATGTCGAGATCTACTGTTTAAAGGGAAAAAAAAAAAGATTCCAAATATTTCTGCTTACTTATAATGCGTCTGGTCACCCAAGAGCTCTGATAATGTATAAAGAGATTGCTGTTTTCACGCCTTCTAACACAACATCCATCCTGAAGATTAATGATGTTTTCACACCTGCTAACACAACATCTGTCCTGCAGCCCATGGGCCAAGAAGCAATTTTGACTTTGAAGTCTTCTATTTAAGAAATACACTTATTAAGGCTATAGCTGCCATAGTAGTGATTCCTCTGATGGATCTGGGCAAAGAAAATTGAGAACCTTCTGGAAAGGATTCACCAGTCTAGATTCTTCATTAAGAACATCTGTGATTAATGGGATGAGGTGAGTCTGGGTGAGAGAATGAGACCCTATCTAGGGGGAAAATACCCCTTAGGTCTAAATCTGACAAAATGTGTAGGATGTAAACACACTTCAGTGAGAAATTTTGAACACATTTGAAATAAATAAGAACATAGAAAGAATCAGTAAAAAAAAGAAAAAAAAAGAAGATATAAAGTAAACCTAAAGGAACATTTTAGAACTAAAAAATCTCCTAACTGGAAAAAGAAAAACTCACCTCACTGAATGAGCTCAACAGCAGACTGGAGATAACAGAGGAAAGAACCAGTAAGTGTGAGGACGGAACGGCAGAAATTGCTCAGCCTGAAAAACAGGGAGCGATAGATGGAAAGAAAATGAACAGGGCCCCAGGAACCAGCAGGGCTCCAGCAAAGGGTCTAGTATGGATGTCATCAGAGTCGAAAGAAGTGGCAGCTCTAAAAAAGCTAAATGGAGGACATGAGGGCTGAAAGGTTATAACTTTGGAAAGAGGCATAAACTTACAGATTCAAAAAGCTGAACAATCTCAAAGCAGAATAAATCCAAATAAATCCGTACCAAGACACATCATAGTCAAACTTCTGAAAACCAAATGCAAAAAATCGGGAAGGCAATGAGAGGAAAACAGTGTGTTACCTACAGGAGGAAAACCACTTTGAATGACAGCAGGTTTCTCATCAGAAACCACAGAAGGCTGAAGGAAGTGGCACAACATTTCCTGCAGGAACATGTGACCCCAATTTGTGGGGGACATGGCAGGTGGTGACTTGGGGAGGGGCAGTACCTGTGTTTGTAGCCCCGCAGGACTCTCTGGATGCTGATTGCCGCTCTGTCCAGGGCCTGGTTCCTCTGTATCTCCAGCAGACTGTCCTGGTCATCCTGGGAACAGGAAAGAAGCCATCACAGAGCTGTCCTGCCCTCATCTCTGCACCCGCTTCCTGATGCTGTCCCCAGAAGGCAGTGTCTCTCAAGCTAAAGAAGGGACCCTCAGACTGACCAGCACGTGGCTGAGAGACAGAAGCTGCAGATTCAAGGACTCCCACTTCACCTTCCTCTACTTGCTAATCCAACCTGCCAACCTTCCTTTCCACTCCGAGGAATCCAAGAGGGGACACTTTTACCTGAAACTGAGCATTCCACCTTTGCATTTGACCATATAAAACCTATGCTTGCTTCAGTATAAAAATGTTTCTTGCAACCTGTGAGTTGGACTCAGGGTCTGAGACAGATGGGCCTTATTCATCCCTGGGTGTCACCATGCCCCGGGGTGACAGGCACAGATCTGACATCTCAGGCCCAGGAAGACATAGCTATCTCTGCAGAACACAGAGCAGTGTGGCCCTCCTGTGAACTGTGAGAAGCTGGGGCCTCAATGGCCTTTCCTGCCCGGACTACACTTCCCACCACACGCACTGGGCAACAGAGACAGACCACAGCCAGGAGTGGCCTCAAGCCTCCTTGGCCATCTGTCCACACTGACCTCACCCCAATGCCCCTGTGGCCCTTGCCACCTGTTCCACCCATCTGGCAGTGCCCTGGGGTATCCTCTCCGCAGGCCTCGCCTCCCAGCCAAATCACAAGCCCTCTGCTTCTTTTCCCTGTCTGAGCCCCAGAGCCCCAGCACCAGCCTGACTAGTGCATAAGACAGACCGACTGGAGGGCTGGGGCCAGGAGGTCCCTGTAGGATAGATGACGGCAACTAGGTAGTCACTATGGGGAAAGAGAAAGGAGCAGTGGGGATGGGGAGGATGGGCTCAGTGAGCTGGCAAGGCAGCCTCCTGGCTCCATCTCTTCTTCCTCTTCCCTCTCCCTGTGCTTGTCCCCAGGGTTATGAGGATAGGGCACAGGGAGAGTCTTTCCCTGGTGGCTCTTTGACCCAACTGGCAATCCTGGAGGGCCACAAGCTGCCTGTACCTGACCTCAGGCTCCTGTCTGTTGTGGGGCAGGCAGGTGTTGGTGAGGCTTGTATGAGCCAACTAGGTATGAGTCAGTTCACAGAGTCAACACACTGCAGCCTTCCACTGTCGTGCCTGCCCTCTGTGGGCTCTGGAGAGGCTTGAAGGCCCTGCTGCAGGCTCTGACTCCTGGCACAAGGGCAGCCTGTTCATGGGGAGCCCAGCTTGAGTCCCTTAGTGCTCTTGGGCTGTGTCTGGGAGGCACCTCCTTCCCATCTTGCCCTAGGGATTCCTCTCCAAGAAACTTCCTGGACACCCAGAGTCTAGGCTGGCCTTTCCAGGTGTTCCCCCCACCTTGATTGCTCCTACCATGACTCTACACCTGGGACTCCCAAAGGGCACAGAGCCGGCACCAGTGGCCTTGGCTCAGAGCACATGAGTAGAGACACCAGGCCTGGTGCAGGAGCTGACCGGTCCCACGTGCTCTAGGAAGCTGGTTTCTCCAGGTCTCACCTTCAGGAAAATTTTGGTCTTGCCCACTTTCCAGTCTTTGTCTGTCCCCAGCCACATGTCAGCAATGCCTATGGTCATTTCGCGGAACTTGTCTTGAAGCTGCCAAGGAGAAAAAGGGTTGGCTCAAAAACAGAAAAGAAAGAAAAGAAAAGCGAAAAGAAAAAGGGTTGGCTCTGAGCATGTTGAAGCAGAGACCCCCTTGGAGGGTGAGGTCTGGGGATGGGTATCTTCCTCCTATTCCCACCCGCTCTACTGCCAGGGGCTGCCCTGGGGACAGGCATAAAGGGCACATCAGGTCAAGGAGCCCAACTAGGTGCGCAGACTGGGCCCAGGCTTCAGGGTCACGGGCATCCCTTGTCCAGGGGCCTCAATACTTGGCCCCAGGCCAGGCCAAACTTCAGTATGGCTGAGGGTTCAGGAAGGAGGGGAAGGACTCCCTGCGCCACACCTCAGCTCCCTGACTTTCTGCCCCGTGGGAACAGCATTTGCTGTAAAACTGCACATGTGCTTCAGCTGCTGGGGTCCCCCAGCCCCGGGGCGAGCCAGTGGTGCTGGGACAGCAAGAGGGGAGGGCGGGAGGAAGGGGGAAGGGAAAGGATTGAGATCCTGGTGGGGCTGGGGGCCTGGGCACTAGGGGGCAGTAGGAGGTGCTTGGTACTGGGGCTGGAGGTGCCCGAGAAGGAGGGGGAGGACGAGGATTGCTCAGGGGTGGCCCTGATCGCGCGAGCGGCGGATGGTGGCGCACCTGAGCCCGCACGTCGCTGGGCAGCAGCACGCGGAACCTCTGGGAGAACTCCGCGAATGAGTAGCGGACGGGGAAGCCCGACTTTCGGATGAGCACGGTCTCCATCATGCCAGAGTAGCTCAGCTGCCGCAAGCACAGCTCCCGGTCGAAGAGCTGCGGGCGGACGCGGGTGACTGAGCGCAGAGACCGCGCTCTGCGCGGTGGCCACACAGCACACACTCCACCGCTCTCAAGATACGCAGAGTACCGGGGACACAGAGTTCTGTGCATGCCTCCCTGCCCGTCTGCTTGGGCGCTGGCCTGAGCATTTCCAGCCCCAGCGCCACCCACACAGCAGCAGAATGAAGAAATAAATCTCACACTTAGAGGCAGCAATTATTCTAGTTGGATTAGTCTCTCCCTGCCCTGAGATGAATGACGGAGGGATACCTGCAGGGGGCAGCTGGCTGGGGAACTGAGCTGTCCCTGGTTGGAGGCTGGGATAGAGAACTTTGGGCGTGATGCTTTCCTCTGGGTGTTGGGCTTGCGCAGTGGCCCCAAGACTATAATGGCTTGGCCTCTAGGAGCCCCCCTCCACCTAGAGCCAGTGGGTCTCTTGGGGGCTCAGGCAAATGCCCTCCAATTGGGCAAGTCCCAGCAGGCACCAATACTTACCTGTGAGACTTAGGGTGGCAGAGCCCGGCGCAGGGCTCCGGCCACATCGCACAGCCTGGGTCCAGCCCTCAGCTGCTATTTACTGAGCATTTCCTACAGGCGGTCCCAGCGCTCTGCACGGTGCGGGTGACTGGACCCTCACCTTTTACCACCAACAAAAATTGATCCTCACCGGATAAAAGATTTAAACTTAGACACGAAACTATAAAAATACTAAAAGAGAGTGCAAGGAAAACACTTGAAGAAGTTGGCCTGGGGAGATATTTTATGAGGAGGACTTCCCTGGCAATTGAAGCAACACCAAAAATATATTACTGGGATCTGATCAACTAAAAAGCTTCTGCACAGCTAAGGGCACTACAAGTAAAGCAAACAGACAGCCTTCAGCGTGAGAGAAGATTTTTGCAGGTTATGATTCCAATAAAGATCTGATAACTAGAATCTACAGAGAACTCAAATCAATAAGAAAAGAACAACCAACCTCATTTCTTTGTGGGCAAGAGACTTGAACAGAAACTTCTCTGAAGATGACAGGCGAAAAAACACATGAAAAAAATGCTCATCATCTTTAACATCAGAGAAATGCAAATCAAAACCACTTTGAGATATCATCTAACTCCAGTAAGAGTAGCCCACATCACAAGGTTGGTGTGGATGTGGAGAGAAGGGAACACTTCTGCACTGCTGGTGGGACTGCAAACTAATACAGCCTTTTTGGAAAGAAGTATGGAGAATTCTCAAGGAACTAAAAGTTGACCTACTGTTTAATCCTGCAATTCCATTACTAGGTATCTACCCAGATGAACAAAAATCATTTTACAACAAAGATATTTGCACTAGAATGTTTACTGCAGCCCAATTCATAATTGCCAAGTCGTGGAAGCAGCCCAAATGCCTATCGATCCATGAATGGAATACTATGCAGCCATAAAAGATGGAGACTTTACATCTTTTTTTTTTTTTTTGAGACAGAGGCTCAAGCTATCCCCCTGGGTAGAGTGCTGTGGCATCACAGCTCACAACAACCTCCAACTCCTGGGCTCAAGTGATTCTCCTGCCTCTGCCTCCCAAGGAGCTGGGACTACAGGCGCCCGCCACATGCCCGGCTATTTTTTTGGTTGCAGCCGTCATTGTTGTTTGGCGAGCCCGGGCTGAATTCGAACCCACCACCTTAGGTGTATGTGGCTGGCGCCTTAGCCACTTGAGCCATAGGTGCCGAGCTAAGACTTTACATCTTTTATGTTTACCTAGATGGAGCTGGAACATATTCTTCTTAGTAAAGTATTTCAAGAAGGGAAAAAAAGCCAGGCGGGGTGGCTCATGCTTGTAATCCTAGCACTCTGGGAAACTGAGATGGGTGAATTACCTGAGACCAGCCTGAGCGAGACCCTGTCCCTAAAAGTAGCTGGGTGTTTGGAGGGCTCCTGTAGTCCCAGCTACTCAGAAGGCTGAGACAAGAGAATTACTTGAGCCCAAGAGTTTGAGATTGCTGTGAATTATGATGCTATGGTACTCTACCAAGGGCAACAAAGTAAAAAAAAAAAAAAGAATGGAAAAAAAGTATCTAATGTACTCAATACATTTAAGAAACCAATATATAACCACTTACACATTCATATAAATGCTAAAACACAAATATAGTCCAGCAAGAATGGGGGCAGAGGAGGGAGAGGGGAGGGGAGGGGGGAGGACCAGTAGAGGGAGGGTATTTATTAGAGTCTTGCCTAATGTGCACAATGCAAGGGTACATTTCAAAACAACCAAAAGTAAATTACAAATGTCTTGCCATTAAAAAAACTATTAAAAAATAGTGGCTTGGCACCTGTGTCTCAATCGGCTAAGGCGCCAGCCACGTACACCTAAGGTGGCGGGTTCGAATCCCCAGCCCAGGCCTGCCAAACAACAATGACGGCTGCAACCAAAAAATGGCCGGGCGTTGTGGCGGGTGCCTGTGGTCCCAGCTACTTGGAAGGCAGAGGCAGGAGACTCACTGGAGCCCAGGATTTGGAGGTTGCTATGAGCTGTGATGCCATGGCACTCTACCCAGGCGGATAGCTTGAGGCTCCGTCTCAAAAAAAAAAAAAAAAAAAAAACAACAAAACAGGAAGGAAATGGAATATTCCAGGTACATTTTTGAAAAGTTCCAAACACACGCTAGGCTAAAAACTACAGTTAAACCATGGCTGCACAAAAGATTATATTCATTCCTGCATTTTCTCAATAAGGTCTTCCCTGTATTTGCCTTTCTCTTTTCCAACTTGTCGAGACTTGGCTTTGTGTTCAAGAATTTTTTTC
>CAUYQV010015697.1:0-35073 GCA_963574575.1 Galagoides demidoff | reverse complement strand
TTAATGGTGAAAGGTGTGGGTCCAGTTTCAGTCTTCTACAGGTTGCTAGTCAGTTCAGCCAGCACCATTTGTTAAATAGTGAATCTTTTCCCCACTGAATGTTTTTAACTGCCTTGTCAAAGATCAAATAATGGTAAGTAGCTGGGTTCATCTCTTGCTTTTCTATTCTGTTCCATATATCTACCTCTCTATTTTTGCCAGTACCATGCTGTTTTGATCACTATTGATTTATACTATATTCTGAGGTCTGGTAGTGTGATTCCTCCTGCTTTGTTTTTATTTCTGAGTAATGTCTTGGCTATTCAAGGTTTTTGTCTGATTCCATATAAAACAAAGTATTATTTTTTTTGAGATCTTTAAAGTATGACAGTAGAGCTTTAATAGGGATTGCATTAAAATTATATATTGCTTTGAGTAGTATGGACATTTTAACAATGTTGATTCTTCCCAGCTATGAGCATGGTATGTTTTTCCATTTGTTAATATCTTTAGCTATTTCTTCTGATTTCTGTGATGGTCCTACAGATAAAAGACTTGGTTTCTGCTTGGTGATATGGTCCTTTAGCACAAATAATGCCATTTTGGTTTGATCTGTTGGGCCTCATATGGGAGATCAGTTCAAACCAGTGACCCATTATAAACTTTATTAAACATAAATGACTAAGAAGAGGCATTGCATTTGTGTAGAATGCCTCACAGAGGGACAAGAGTATGAGCTTGAGAAGGTGATGGGATCTTACTTCTATAGTTCCTTTGTCTATAGGAATCAATTTATACAAGAATATGTTGACTTAGGAGAAATAGTTTTTTGTCCCTCTGTGAGGCATTTGTGTAGAATGCCTCACAGAGGGACAAGAGTATGAGCTTGAGAAGGTGATGGGATCTTACTTCTATAGTTCCTTTGTCTATAAAATCAATTAATACAAGAATATGTTGACTTAGGAGAAATAGTTTCAAAAATGTTATTCACTATAGATAACTTAAGAGAACACAAAGAAGCCAGAGGGACGAAATAAGTACCCCAGTATCCAAAGAGCTAGCTTTAGAGTGTGGATTAAAGAACAGATTTTATGAATGAAATGTACATTGAGTATGTGGTATCACGTATGGATGGCATGAAGTGTGTTAAGAGTCATCCATGGAGGATGGAGCTGGAACATATTCTTCTTAGAAAAGTATCTCAACAATGGAAGAAAAAGTATCCAATGTACTCAGCCCTACTAGGAAACCAATTTATAGCTTTCATGTGAAAGCTATAACCACCTATCACCCAAGAAGATGGCAAAAGAGGGGAAAAAAGAGGAGAGGGAGGGGAGGGAAGGGGAGGCAGATGGGTGGAGAGAGGATAATTGGTGGGAATACATCTATGGTGCATTTTACAAGGGTACATATTAAATTTACTAAGTGTAGAGTATAAATGTCTTAACACAATAACAGAAAATGCAATGAAGGCTATGAACATTTGATGAAAATATTTCAAATGATATATAAAATCAGCACATTGTACCCCATAATTGCATTACTGTACACAGCTATGATTTAAAAAAAAAAAAGTCATCCATGGAAACCTTACGTAATGCTGAAACAGAGCGTTTCGATTCTCTTTGAAGTGTTTTCTTGTAACAAAAGATAAAAGCAGACATCTACTTTTTTGATGTTTTTATCCTAAATTTTGTATTTGATTTTCCTATAAGCATGATAGAAAGTTTTCTTTTCAATTCACTATACCACATTCCTATTTTCAGAGAAGAAAAGACCTATAGAAATTGGCAAGACCCTAGTAGGCATCTCAACAACTAAAAGCAGATTTCTTATGGAGGAGCTGTGAGGTTTAGTTTTACTTTTCTAAGTTTTAATCCATTATGCAAAATAATGTTTCCACCTTAAACCAAATGTTCTGCACTTCAGTACTTTGCATGCTGTTTACTTCTCAGAAGAGAGAAAGAGAAGGGTACTAAACCTCAGATAAGCAAGGCACACATCTATGAACCACAACGATATCATTCAATGCCATGTTTATACCTAGTTAGAAATAAGTGAACATCTGTTGATTAAAAAATAGAACTGTAATAGTGGCCAGCAGGGAATAAAACACTTTATTGAGCTTTGTTATGTAGATGGTAATGTGCTTTGTAGGAAGTGCTTTATTTGCAAATAAAACAACTAACTGCTGGAGCTGGATATGCATGCACGAAGTAGATTCTGAACTAATTGTGAGAGAGTATTCGTTCTAATGTGAGCATCAGCTGATACTTCCACCTTCCCCCAAATTTATATATTTTTTTTACTATTAGGAAGAAGACTTACATGGCTCACAACAAAATTCTCTTTTAACAGGAATCTGTTTACACTCAGCCCAGTATTATTATTCTTGGGGGCTTTTCTTTAATTTCTTCCCAAATGTCTTTAATCTTTCTTATTCCTCCATTTCACAAATAACTAAGATCCTGACATATCTGGCTTGACATCTAACACATCTTGGTTTTTCTTACTGGCATGGTGAAGGAAATGTTGGAATACATTGAGAACAAAACTGAGATGTTTTATCTTCATTTGTCTCCCCTTCTCTGCACAGGAAACTTTCTTTTTAGATCCACCCAGGTCTTCCCAAATTCCAAACTCAAAATCTCTTTTGTAAGCTTTATCCCCCTGGAGTTCTGTGCAGACTTTGGTTTAACTGGTTTATTCTTGAAATTATTTGCGGGCTGAACAGCCGTAGTACTGACCATGTGTGATTCTTTCTCTGTGTCTCTAAATATTCCCTCTTTAGCACTTCTTTGTTCTTCTCCCTCACACAGAGTGATATCGCAGAAGGCTCTGCTCTTGGGTCACCTTTGTCACATATCATGCATTGGCCTTCTTTCTTTCTCACTCCCCTCATTCTCTCACTCTCTGAGTCTTGATGTGTATCTCCAACATAGGGATTGCATCCTTCTCTTTTCCAAGCAGAAGCCTTGTTAGCATCTGTACTCTTTGGTTGTAATTCAAAATAGGGAACAATAAAGAGAGAGCGCATAGGTATGGTTTGATAAACATAGATGAAACCAGTTCAGTCATCAGCAACGTCGGGAAGGCTGTGGCAATGTATACGTCAACCTTAGAAAAGCCCTGCTGTCATTCTCAGGGTGTGTGTTGAGTTCTGTGCTTCAGGCAAAGTTGCCTGGTATAGTCATTTCTGCTGTAGCATGAGGACATCATGGGTGGAACTAAGACTGAATATTAATTCATTCATTTAATCATTTGCTGACTTGTTTATTCATTTAAATAGGTTTAAAAGTTGAGTACCTTCTTAAGGCTGGGATTTTCTGGGGTTTTTTAAAATAGATATATGGAAATTAATAAGACTTCCCTGTCTTTGGGAAGTTTATACAGTTATTCTGGTAGGAAGAAATAGGAAGTAGCATGGAAAAACATATTATCAGTCCATCAAAAAATGTCAAAGAGAATATAATGAGTGTCACGAAGAAACAAAAATGGGTGATGGGAAAAGAAGAGCCTTGGGGAGGACAGAGTGTCAGGGTTGTTAGGAAAGCCTCTCTGGAGATTGGAAATGGTGGTGTGAAATCTGCAGTGCAGAGATCTGGAGAAAGACGGGCAGCAAGTGGCAAGCCCTGCAGAGAGGGTGGACTCAGTAAGGGAGGCACTGAGTGTGGGATAAGACAGGCTCGGGACATAGGTATGGGGAGGACCTAGTAAGAGGTTTAGATCATCCTGTCATTGCAGTAGGAAGCCAGTGGAGGGTTTTAAAAAGCAGAATAATAATATCTAGGATTAACCTTTGAACAACACAGGTTTGATCTCTGTGGGCCTACTTGTCTGCATACTTTTTTCCAATAAATATTACTCGAGGACTGTGCCTGCCTCCCCTTCCCCCTCCTCTACGTCTTCTGCCTCTGCCACCCCAAGACAGCAAAACCAACCCTCCTCTTCCTCAGCCTAGTTGACTCATGAAGATGATTAAGACCTGTAACATGATCCACTTCTGCTTGATGAATAGTAAATATAATCTTCTCTTCCTTAGGATTTTCTTAATAACGTTTCCTTTTCTGTAGCTTACTTTATTGTAGGACGACAACGTTAAGTTTTGTGGACTCCAAAGTTTCTACTGTGGTGGGGCTGCTGTTCCTAATCCTCACATTGTTCAAAGGTCAACCCACTTCTCAAAGGTCAACCCACTTCTTTATGGAGAATGGACTCTAGGGGCAAGAGAAAAAGCAGGGAGACCACTTAGGAGGCTAAGGGGGAGGGTTTCTAAAAAGATGAGGACTTAAACTAATGTGGCATGAATGGAGTTGATGAGAATGTTTTTATAAAAAGAAATAAATCCTTATTGTAAAATAAAGCATAGATGCAAAAACCAGACAAAATAATTAAATAGCATAAAACGAGTTACTGTAAAGTGGTTGCCTTGTAACCACCATCCAGAATAAGAAATAATACCTGGCCAGCCAGAAACCTCACACATGCGCCATACTTCCTTTTTTTTTTTTTCTGCCCCAAATAAACATGTTTACTTTTATTCATTTTCTTCCTCCTACTTTTTATAATTTTATCATCTAGTGTGCATTCCAAAACCTCATAATTGACTCAAGGTCATTTCTTTCTTGCAGCTGAAGTGCCTTTTAAGCCTCTTTTAAGCTACAGCTTTTCCTATCCTTTTTCTTCTCTGTTGTTAATTTCAGACTATTCATGGGGTACAAATACATTTTTTACATGGATACCTTGTATAATGCTTAAATCAGTACTTTTGGTGTGCCTATCACTAAAATCGAGTTCACGGTACCCAGTAAGTAAACTTTTATCTCTCACTCTCCTCCCAACCTCCTCCTTCTCAGTGCCCAATATCCTTTATGTCTCTTTGTGCCTATGTGTTCCCACCAATTAGCTCTTACTTATTCGTAAGAACATAGGGTATTTGGTTTTTCATTCCTGAGAAATTTCACTTGGGATAATGGTCTCTAGTTCCATCCAAGTTCTGCAAATGATATTATGTCATTCCTTTCTATGGCAGGGTCGTACTCCACAGTATGGGGTATATGTATGTATGTGTGTGTGTGTGTGTGTGTGTGTGTGTGTAAATTGATGGGCACTCAAGTTGAGTCCACATCTTTGAAATTGTGACTTGTGCTGTGATAAATATTTGAGCACAGGTATCTCTCTCTCTTTTTTTTTAATAAAATTACTTCTTTTCCTTAGGGTAGATATCCAGCATTGTGATTGCTGAATCAAATGGTAGGTTTATATTTATTGATTCAAGGAATAGTCATACTATTTTCCATAGTATAATTGTCCAAATTTGCAGTCCCATCAGTGTATAAGTGTTCCTTTCTCTCTGCATCCATGCCAGCACCTATTCCATTATGGCCATTCTAATAGGGATAATATGATATCTCATTGTAGTTTTAATTTATGTTTCCCTGATGATTGGTGATATTGAGTATTTTTTCATTTTTCTGGCCATCTGTCTAACATATTTTGGTAAACTTCTGTTATGTCTTTTGCCCACTTCTTTTTTTTTTTTTTGAGACAGAGTCACTTTATTGGCCTTGGTAGAGTGTTGTGGTAGCAGAGCTCACAGCAACCCCAAGCTCTTGGGCTCAAGTGATCCTCTTGTCTCAGCCTTTTGAGTAGCTCAGACTATAGGCATGTGGCACCGCACCTGGCTCATTTTCTTTTTTTTTCTTTTTTTTTTTTAGTAGGAACATGTCTCACTCTTGCTTAGGCTGGTCTCCAACTCCTGAGCTCAGGCAATCCACCTGCTTTGGCCTCCCAGAGTGCTAGGATTATAGGTGTGAGACAGCGTGCTCAACTTGCAAATAATTTCTACCATTCTGTGGGTTATTTCCTATGTTGTACAGCAGCTTTTTCATTTAATTAACTCCTATTTGTTTTTGTTGTTGATTTTTTTCTCTTTGAGGTCTTAGTCATATCATTTATTCTTTAATTTGGCAAATGTCTAGAAGAGTTTTTCCAACTTTCCCTTCTAGAATTTTTATTGTGTCATGACTTACATTTTATCTGTCTTCAATTAATTTTTGTATATGGTGAGAGACAGGGGTCCTGTTTCATTCTTTTGCATATGGCTGTCCAATTTTCCTACTACCATTTATTGAATAAGTGAATGTTGTTGTCTGCTTTGTCAATGATTAGTTCGTCACAGCTATAGTTTTATTTCTGGGGTTTCTATTCTGTTCCATTGGTCTGAGTCTCTACATTTATACTAGTAACATGAGGTTTTGTAGTATAATTTGAAGTGTCACGTAATGTGCTGCCTCCAGATTTGTTCTTTTTGCTTAAGATTGCTTTGGCTGCTGGGGTTCTTTTTTGGTTCCAAATGAAGCTTAGGATTATTTTTTTCAAGCTCTGTGAAATGTGATGTTAGTAGTTTGATGGGAATCAAGTTGAATCTGTTATTTCTGCCTGTCCACAAGCAGACGATGCTTTTCCATGTTTGTGTTGTCTAGAATTTCTTTCACTGGTGTTTTGTAGCTCTTCTTGTAGAGATCTCTCACCTCCCTGGTGAAGTATATTCCTAGGCATTTTATTTTTTTGATGGAGTTTTTAGGAGTTTTCTAGATACAAGATCATACTGTCAACAAATAGGGATAATTTGACCTCCTCTTTCCCAATTTGAATGCCCTTCATTTCTTCCTCTTGGCTGGTCACCAACTTCTAATACTGTGTAGAATAGAAGTGGTGACAGTCAACACCCTTTTCTTGTTGCAGTTCTTAGGTGAAATGTTTTCACGTTTTCCTCTTCCAGTAGGATGTTGGCTGTGGGTTTGTAATATACAGCTTCTATAATGTTGAGGCATGTTCCTTCTCTGTCTAGATTTTATGAGGGTTTTTATCATGAAAATATGCTTGATTTTCTGAAATATTTTTTCTTTTTTTCTTTTTTTTTTTTTTTTGCATCTATTGAGATGGCCATATGGTCTTTATTTTCCCTTCTCTTTATGTGGTGAATCACATTGATTTGCACATGCTGAATCATTCTTGAATTGCTGGGATGAAACCTATTTGGTCAAGGTGAATTATCTTTTTAATGTGTCTTTGGATTCAGTTTGCTAACATTTTGTGGAGAATTATTGTGTCTGCATTACTAAGGTATACTGATCCGTAGCTTCTTTTTTGTTGTGTATTTTCTTGGATTCATATGTTGTCTGTCTCTTCAGTGTTTCTTCATATTTTTCACTCTTGTCCTGAAATATTTTTATGGATTCTTTGTGTTGGTTTACAACTTTCTCTACAATCCCATTCATCTTATTTGGCATAAATATTCTGAATCCTGTTTTTGACAATTTC
Source organism: Galagoides demidoff (assembly GCA_963574575.1). Lineage (NCBI taxonomy): Eukaryota > Metazoa > Chordata > Mammalia > Primates > Galagidae > Galagoides > Galagoides demidoff. The sequence goes on along the minus strand of CAUYQV010015697.1, from coordinate 27,768 downwards.
TTTTTGATTAGGGTCTACTGATATGAATCTACCATGTTATTGGAGGGGTATTTAAAAAGCTAGTTTTTTCATGTTGCCAGAATTCTTCTTCTGGTTTCTTCTCATCTAAAACCTATTCTTTTAGCTCAGGGATGATAGGTTTGTGATGCACTTTTCCTTTGCTGAGAACTGTCCTACTTAGTGAGATGGAGGAGAGGTGCCTAGATAGAGTATTTTTGTGCCTACTCCAGATGACTGACACAGCAGGAGAGCTGTGGATGCATAGACAGCCTGCAAGGCACCTAGCTGTTCTCCAGCTTCGTTCTTCTCTCCTGCAGTTGTCACAGTCCCAGGCAGTGCTGACACATAGTCCTCTGGGGTGGTGAGTTGGTCCTCAAGCCATTGTTGAAAACCAAGCAGGAAGCTGAGCAAGTTCTGCTCCATGGATGCAAGTGGTATGACCTGGGCTAGTGCCTAGGTTGGTTGGGGATTTTGGCCAGCTCCTGGTTAGGTTGTGGAACCTTGCGTGGTTGGGGGGGAGGGTGGTCTTGGCTGTCACCTGGGCATTTGTGAGACCTTGATGGGTACCTAGGCAAAGTACAGGACCTTGGCAGGTGCCTGCAAATGTTATGAGGCTTTGGCTAGCACTGGGGCGGCAGGGGGTGGGGGTGGTTATAGGATTGCAGCTGGCAGTGGTAGCTTGCTGGGCCCTAGTAACTGGGCCATCCATGTCTAGTGGGGCCAGGGAGAAGCATGGAGCCTAGCCAGGAAGTTGTACTGGCTAGGGTTGTTGTCCTATCCAGATCTGACTGTGGCAGTGGCTGTGGTGCTACTCAGATGGCACTGGTGATACTATCAAGATGATAAGTTGGCAGTAGCAGATGGTGAGAGCTAATGGGCTCCTGTTCTGCTTGGATCCTTAAAACACAGCCATCGGTGGGATTGGGAGAGGTGCATTCACATTGCATGTGAGAGTGTCTTCTCTCCCCAATTCCTCCCTGGCCTAGGAGGGGTCATGGAGAGGCCACTGCAGTGGAGGTTCCCTTCCTTCAGACTGAGCTCTCTAGAACAGAGAGCTCAGAGTGGTGTCTATTATAGCCGCTTAGTACCAGAATCTGCCAGGACTCCACTATGTACCTGCTATTTGGTGCCATGCTGCTGCACAGTCTCCAAGATGCTCCCTGATCACATCAGAGACCTACTGTGCTGGGGACCTACCCTTGTAGCTCAGGTTGCAGTATCCCTAGGAGAGTGAGGAGCCCAGGAAATCTCTCTCCCAACCCTTCCCCATGTGCATATACTTCCCAAGTACCTTCCCATTTGGCCAAGTGTATCACCCTGCCTCTTTCCCTCCTTTGGGTGTCTCAGGTCACTTCCATGATCATTCACAATGCTGTCTTCCAGATGGTGCATCCGTGGGTGAACCTCTGCCTATAACGTTTCATCCTCTTCTTCAGCACAGCAAGTGCAGGTTGCTTCTAGTATTCCATCTTGGCTCTTCTTATCTTTTCTTTACATTCTGTTTGTTGAAGGACCTATATATGCCATGTAGATTTTCTTGGTTTGGATTTTGCTGATCGCATAGCATAGGGCTTTTGAATACCAGTGTTCTTGTGTCCTCTGTATTCTTGAAAATTGTCAGCTTGACCCACTGTCTTTGTGAGATTTGGATTTAATCCTTTATCAAGATTATCAGTGATAGCATTGTCTTTTATTAGGAGGCACATTATGTCTGATTGTGTCTCTTTTTGTGATACTAACACTTAATTCACTAGGAGTTGCAAAATGCTGATATTTTAATTTTATCATTTTATTTCTTATGAAAAATCATTTTAGTCATTTAGTTGTTTATTTATTTAGTAACATGGCCTTGCTTTGTTTCTCAGGCTAGGGTACAGTGGCATCATTATAGGTCACTACAGTCTCCAATTCCTGAGCTCAAATGATCATCCTGGATAAGCCTCCCAACTAGCTGGTACTACAGATGCTGTGTCAGCATGCTCAACTAATTACCTATTCTTCTGTAGAGATGAGTCACACAAGGTTGCTCCCAAGGTTGGTCTTGAACTCCTCACACAATCTTTTTACCTTAGCCTACCAAAGTGCTAGGATTACATGTGTGAACCAATATGCCTGGTGAAAAAAATACTTTTATAAAAAGATTCTTTCTCTTACCTACTAGTCATCTAAATGGTATAATACATATGGAAAAGCTAGGATAAGTGCTTGATTTTTTTTTTACCATTAATAGCCTAGTTTATATGACATTGATTTTTTTCCCTAGCATTTTTCAATGATAATTCAATTTTTTACCTATTTTCAATATTATGATCCTTAATCACTTTGAAAACAGTTTGTAATTTCTTATAAAGCTATGTATATACTTATAATAGTCTAGTAATCTCACTCCTAGATACTTACCTAAAAGAAATAAAAACTACTCTTGTTTACACTAACACCTGTAAGTGAAGTGATCAAACTAGAAATGACCCAGATGTCTTATAACTGGTGAATAGATAAGCAAACACTGGTATATTAACAAAATGTAATACTACTTAGCAAGAATAAAAGAACAATCTCAGTACAGGTATACACTTATAATATAATCTAGTAATCTCACTCCTAGATATTTATCTCAAAGAAATAAAAACACTTGTTTACACTAACCCTGTAATGAAGTGATTAAACTAGAAATGACTCAAATGTCTTATAACTGGTGAACAGATAAACAAACCCTGGTGTATTAACAAAATGTAATACTACTTAGCAAAAGTAGAAGAACAATCTCAGTACAGGCAATGCAGATCAATCTCAAATAAATTAGGCCATGTTAGAGAATCCAAACCCAAAAAGCTAAATATTAGGTGTTTCCATTTATATGACATTCTACCAAAGATAAAATTACAGGGCTGGAGAACAAATTGTGGTTGCCAGGAATGGAGGTAAGGAGGAGAATTGCAAGCAAATTTTTGGGGTTGTAATTGTTCTGCATTTTGATTATAATGATTCTTACATGGCTATATGCATTTGTCAAAATCTGGAGAACTGGATACCAAAAGAATGATTTCTTTTTTTTTTTTTTTGGAGACAGTGTTTCACCATGTCATTCTTGCTAGAGTATGGTGGCATCACAACTCACAGCAACCTCAAACTCTTGGACTTAAGCAATTCTCTTGCCTCAGCCTCCCAAGTAGCTGGGACTATAGGCACCAGCCAGAATGCCCAGCTATTTTTTGGTTGCAGTTGTCATTGTTCTTTAGCTGGCCTGGGCTGGGTTCAAAACCACCAGCCTTGGTGTATGTGGCTGGCACCATAACCGCTGTGCTACAGGCACCAAGCCAGAGTGATTTTTACTCTATATAAATTTAAGGTAAATAAACATAGCATTTAAAAAAAAAAGGTATCTGGGGAACAATAATTAGCTTTGGGGAGAGCAGGGCACATAAAGAAAGAGTATTCTTCGCCATATCCTTTTCTTTTGGGTGAGAGAGGAATGGGAACAATTGATTGAAAAAATACTTTTGTGTGTGTATGTGTGTGTGTGTGTGTGTGTGTGTGTATGACATTAAAGACTACTGATGAGGATCTAACAAGAGCTTTCAATCATCAACCATTTAATAATTATTTATCAAGAACCTAGCATGAGCCAGGTTCTCTGCCAGTTGTTGGGAACTCACTGGTAAATAAAGAAAGGCATAGTCTGTACTCTTGTGCTGCTAACAACTTAAAATGAGGCAGATATTAATTAACAGATCACTCAAACAAATGTAATGTGTGTAAGAGTATTTAGTAAATTGTAAAGTGATAACTGTAATCCCACAAAGGGATATTCAAAACATTTTCACTGTCTAAGTTCTATAGATCTTCTACAGATCTGTGTTTTTAATCATCAATATATCCAGAGATGATTAATTCCTGGAGGAGAAAAACTGTCTCAAGCTACCTCGATCCTATAATTAATTCGTACCAGCAAGTCAATTAAATAATGTCTAATGGAAAATATAATGACCATGGAGACCAGTATTCAAAATAGCTGGTCAGCACATCCTTTCCCAAGAGAGAGACCTCCTTAAATAAAGATTAGAAATTTGCTTAGTGAATGTTTAAAGTGAGAAAAAGCCAAGAACAGTGAAGCTAAACCTAGGTGGGCTAACAATGGTGGGATTAGCTGAGCTGGGTGTTTTCCTTCTGAGCAATCCTGGAAGGATATGCCCTTTAAATGTGTAACATCACGTAGACCCAGATCCTGCCACCAGCCTCTCCAATATATCTTCTCTCTAGGCAGTGATCCAAAAATTCCGTTTTAAGGAGGATTGCATTACATGGCAGTTAAATATGTGTACTCTGGAGTCTGACAGATCTAGCGATGGGAATCTCAATTCCTAAGAGTTTTCACCACACTCTAGAAAAATTTATATAACACCATGCAAGACAGTATGAATCCCGGAAAACAGCTTCACTTGTGAAGGAAGATTTGTATATTTAAATCACTGCCCTAATATATAGTAGCTATGTAATGTTAGGCAAATAATTTGATTTCCATGGCTTCAGCTTTTTCACTGTAGAACATAAATCATAATATTCTATTCTATCAGTTAGTTGCAGGATTCAATGAAGCAACATAGAGGCATTTAAAACAATGTCTGGCCTATAGTAAGCACTCAATAAAAATTCACTAATGCTACTATTACTATAATCACCACTATTATAATTATCATCCCCATAGCTGCTGCTGCTACCATTCTAAGCCAAATTTACCTTAAAACCAACTAGGAATACTTTTAGCAGCTATAGACTTAAGTTTTGAGGTGATCATTAAGGAAGGTGTGGCTTGAATGGCCCTTAATATTACCAAGAGACATAGGACTGGGCAATTGACTTAATGCTTATTAGACCATATTCTTCAGCTTGTACAAAGATTATTACTCAATTCCTGCCTTATCATTATCGGGCCCCACACTATACAGGTGTCTGATTAAGAGGAAAGCTGATGTGATCAACTGGGCGGTCTTATCAGGTTGAAGGTGGGAGGGCTCCATCTTCAAAGTGAAAGTCAAGTTCAGCCCCTACAGAGTAAAATTCACCAATCCCCTGTTCCTCCAGATGGTGATCATTACAAAAACACAGGATACTTCTATGGAGTAAATCCACTCTGGGAAGAATGGCAGAAATGTTTCCTTTCCTTCAAGAAAATGGCCAAAGGAAGGAAAAAGATGAAAAAAATCTAGATTTCTTTGGCTACTACGATCAAAGTGAGAGAAGTTGCTGAAAAGAAGAGCAAGGCTCTGATAGAACAACAACTCTAACAAATTTGCTAAGAACTGAACCGACAGACAGTGGGATGGTATTTATGTATATTTCATTCCCACTAAGGAAACAAGAAACTAAGGAGAAGAATGTTGATTTTATTCAGTATTAATAACAGAAGAGTGTTGTTTGACATGGCAACAACTATTTAATGCCCTGCAGAATCCCAAATGTATGCCATCCATCTCTTCTGACAAGGGGATTATTCCAATCTTTGTGCTGGGGTAAAGAAAAACAGCACAAAATGTTGTTTCCTATGAACCAGGATTTTTTTTTTAAACTTTCCTTGATAAATCTTCCACATTTTGGTTCTTTCTGTTCCAATTAAAATAGTTGCCTGAGTTCAGTTCATGGATATAATAACTAGGATTTCTTTCAGAGCTCCATTCCTAATTAAAAGCAGCATTTACAGAGAAAGGGTTTTACATACTTATGCATTACCTTATTCAATCCAAGCAAATTGCTTCCTTATGTAAACTTCTGAATAGTTTCATTTCTTCAAACATTGAAAACCATTGTAATGTAGATTTTGCATTAATTTGGGTAGAGAAAATGAAGCACAGTCTAAGTGGCGTTACTATTTCTAAAATTATTTCTTGATTTTATAAATTGATACACATATAAATACACGTATTTGTAAATACATACATATGAGCACGTGTGGGAGTGTATCTTACTATCTCCATAAAACAACTGACATCTGAACATTTTGATTATTCTGAAATTCATGCACATAATCAGTTTTCTTATACATATTTTTTCTTTTCTAAAAATAAAGGTTAGAACTAGGGAGGAATAGGGAGGAAATAGCATGGTAGTATAATGGTAACAGCATACATGGTATACCAGATTAGACATACTAACTAAGGTAATACTAACAAAAATTTTTTTTATCATTTTCTCCATTTCATAGATGAGGAGATTAAGGCACAGTGAGGCCAATTAAATTGCCTAGAGTCTCTTGCTTTTATGGAAAAAGATGGGATTTAAAATCGAAGCAGCTGGACTGCCAAGTTACAGCCTCTTGTACCTCAGCACCAGGAAAGCCCAATGGAGAGACGTTGTCTTTAGAGATGCCTACAATTTGTGTATTTGTTCCCATCAAACTTCATGTTGAAATTTGATCTCCAATCTGGCAACATTGGGAGGAGGGGTGTGGTGGGAGGAGCTTGGGTCACAGGGGCTGATCCCTCATGAATGGACTAACACCCCCCTCTCAGTGGAGAATAAATTCTTCCTCCATTTGTTCCTGTGAGACTTGGTTGTTTAAAAAAATAATAAAAAGATCCCAGCATCTCCCCCCTCTCTATCTTGCTTCCTGTCTTACCATATTTAAACAGTCAGGTCCCAAGTCTGATTTCATCTCCTTTTGGCTGTTTAACTTGGGACCAGCCCTTTGGCCTTTCCGCTCCCAAGGTTTTATCTACCTAATAAAATGGGGGCAATCATGCTTGCTACAATGAGTCCAGATGGAAGGTCAAATTTAAGTTAACCTCTGTGAAAAAAATCTTTCTTACTCAGTTTGGCTCTAGAGATTTAATTAAACTCAATTCATAATTAGCCCTTTCTTTCTCCTTTTCCTCTGCAGTCTCAGGCTGGCTGATGACTCCTAGTGACCATGGGTGTAATGAACGTTTTTAGAGTCAGACTTGCTTCTGGATATCACAGAAGGCTTGGTCCACTTCTAAGTCTTATTAGAATGAATCTACCTCAGGCTTTTGCAGCTATAATTTCTCATGAAACTGGTTTTAAAAAAAAACAAGGCTTTAAAGAATATAACAATATTTGCTTTATTTTCTTAAAAAAATATACTAGCACAAAGTTGTCCCCCCCCACCCCCAGCCTTTTGGGGATTCTGTAGCTGTGTGTAACTGGAGGTTGATAGCATTGAATGTCAGCCCAGGCTGTTGTTCAGAAACTATCCTATGGTGCCCTTTGATTCTGGAGGTGGGGAGAACGTTATTCCACAATTGTTCCTGTAGATTGAACTGTTGGCATTCCTCTCTCATATTACTTGTTATCTAGTGACAATAAATGGATAACACTTTAAAGGAACTATGTTCCCCCTTTGATCTCCAAACTTATTCCTAAGACCATAACAGGCTCAACCAGTTATCCTGAAGCCAGCATTTGTGAAAATCCCTGATGTAAACCATCAATCTGGTAAGAAAATGGTACAAATTTAGTTAATACATCCCCTTCGCAGTATCACAGAAATAGAAAGCTTAAAAAAAAACCCAGGTATTTGAAAATTAATATGTTAGTAGACATAGAAACAATTAAGCATGACTTTCAAAACAAAAATTAGACAAGTAGTCAAATAAATCAATTTGGGAAAAGCGAAGATAGAAATGTAAGCCTAACAATTCAGTAGAAAGCCTCCAGGTAGGAAGATTCTGAAGGACCATGAAAATTAGATTAGATGGCTTCAAGATACGTTCCCCCCAGAGCTCACTCTTCTTTCTCTACATATAGTTAATGAAGACCTTCCCCAGTGGTACGGTATAAGTGTCCCCCAGAGTCTTGTGTTAGAAAATTGGCCTCTGGTGTGGCAGTGTTGGTGGGGCCTTTAAAAGGTGATTAAGTCACTAATAGTGACACAGAGACTCTGGGTTAGTTCTCAGAGAAGTGAGTAAGTTCCAGATCTCAAAGGACTGAATTAGTAACCTAGAGGGGGTTGTTATAACACAAGTGCCCCCCAAAGTGCCTAACCCCTTTTGCATGCACCCACTTCTCTGTCATGCTATGAGGTAGTACAACATCATCTTCAGAAGCCCACCTGACTAGGGCCATGACCTTGTACTTGCTAGACTGAAGAACTGTAAAACATAAATTTCTTTTTTAAAATAAATTACCCAATCTAAGATATCCAGGTATAGAAATAGAAAATGGAATAAAACACACAGTTTATAGCCCGAGTATAATAATAACATTTTTTTTCTTTCAATAATAACATAATTAAGGGTGATTATTCATTACATATATATTTTTTCTTTTTTTGCAGTTTCTGGTTTCTGGCTGGGCTGGGTTTGAACCCGCCACCTCCAGCATATGGGACTGGTGCCCTACTCCTTTGAGCCGCAGGTGCTGCCCTCATCATATATTATTAACTTGCATTCAACATTCCTCCAAACTGAAAACAAATAAAACTCTTGTGTGGTTGCCCCTTGAATTTTAAAAAATGTACTTTCATTCTCAAAATAAATACTTATTGCACGTTAGCAGCTATTGACAATTTTGTACAACGCATTACTTCTTCAACAAATCAATTGACAATGGACATTTTGAGCAAATCTCATGGAAGCCATGCATGCAAGCCAGAGGTTTAGTTTCAACATTATCACCATTTGTGCATGTACAAAAATGTTGGTGCAATTATTTAACTACTTTTCTGCACTTGGACCTTAAAAGCAGTACAAATGATAGGTCTCATAAATTCAATACAATTGAGAGAATGGTGACAATTATTAGCTTATGCCAAGGAGAGACTCTTTAGCTGGTCAACTCTGTGCATTTGTGATGAGAAAGAATAAAGAAAAACAAAAGCTCACTTATGAAATACTGAATATATAGCATCAGGGAGCGTGTCTAAAGAGTGAGGTGTGATTAGGCATTATCAAGCTTCCTTTAGCTCTCAGAATAAAGAGCTCTCCTTTTAACTTATCAATCTGTTGTTAGACTTCACACATGGAGTTTTAGAATCCTTTTTAGAGAGGCATCAAGGGTGATTTTGTGGCTGGTAGACAACCCCAAGTCCACAGTGTTCTTCCTTATTTCTGAGCTTCCCCTTCCTTCAACTGCTTGCAGCCCCTTATCCATCTGTGTATCCTGAGCCAGACTTGCAATAGGGTCAGTCATGTGCTGGTCTGATTTCTTGAGAATTTCAGCTTAAAAATCAATTTCAACATTTCAACAGGAGCCTAGTGGATTTAGCAGTAAGGACGCTGAGACACAGAATACAATTGTGGTTTTAATTTTAAGTAAATGATGAGGCTTCAACAAATAATAATGTTGGCATATGATAACACGTCCTTTGAAATGTAAAACTGGGATTCATCTGAAGGGAAGAAGCGGGCACAAGACAATGCATATTAAGCACTGCTTAATATCTACTAGATTTGGTTATCAGCTCTAATAACTAGTACTGGACTCTCCCATTTAAATATAAAAATGGAGACATATTCCCTTATTATTAATATCATAATTGTTCTTTGGTATCTTCACATTCATTATGTCTGATAGAAGTCTTACACAGTCAAGGACATTTCCTTGCCATTTGCATTTTTAATTTTCTTTAGCACATAAAAGCCCACCAGAAAATGGGCCTTAATCCCAGAGGAGCTTCCCTGGATTCTTCGGGGAGGCTGCCTAGGTTTTTTTCACTGTATGACAATATTTACTCATTACATCCATTTTCATCATTATTGATTGGCTTTTATTTTGTAAAGTGAGGTAAGGTATGCAAATACAATTTATGCTAGTTTGATCTACATGTTTTTAAAATAGTCTTTCTTTTTAAAATTCAGGTTTCTGTGTAACAAAGCAGAGATTGTTCCGAAGAAGCTGTATTCAGCACATTCTAGCCTAAAGAGACACGTAATTAATAAAATTTGCACACACTACTTTAAAAGGTGATCAGACCTATTCTTTCTGGTGAGTGCAAGAGAGAACATATTCGACCAGCTTACAGACCAATTATAGTGTTTGAATAATTTCTTTAAATAAATTATTGAAAACCATGCACATGATTTGTTTATTATTATAAGTGTAATCTCTAATATCTCCCAACTCACTGGGGTGGATTCACTGGGTGATAAATTTATATGCTATTTAAGTACCACTGATATTATCAAATGATGTCAGATTTAATTAGCAAAAAGCAGATTTTATAAACATTGACCTTGGTTCAGGGAAAATTAAAAAAAAAAAAAAACAACTCCTAAAGATAAGGAGATAACAACTGATGGATGGAGCATTATTCTATTTGAGAAAATGAAAAACAGTAAAGCATTTAGAAATTGAATTCATGACCTGCAAAACAAGATCAAATTAAAAACTGTCAGACTGGTAAAAAATCCCCGAATGTGTGAAGGCAGGAGAACATTCTAGTTCTGAAATGCAAATGAGGATACTTAGAAATGTCTGAACTGAAAACTGGTTTTCTTATTGCAAGAAAAGGGGGAACATATTCAAAGGGGAGAAAATATATACTGGGTTCTGAAATACATACACTGGTTTCTGAATTGGTAGTCACTTTGGAAGGGAGAGAAAGTGCTAGACATGGCACAAACTGGGTTGATTATATATTCACACGGGAAAAAGACTGTCTACCCGGATTACGTAAAAAGAATGGAAATTCCTGCTTAAGGAGTTGTAAAATATTTTAACCTATGATTATACAAAGTACAATATAACCCACATGCATTAAGCATTGTCTCGCAGGTGGTAGATGCTCAATAATTATTTATGGAAGAAATATGGAGTTATTAAAACAAATTTGAAAATGACCAGAAATAATAAAAGATAGTGTTAACATATTTCCAAGGAAGGCACGAGAACAAATTCGATGCTATTTTTTGAGGTTTGAGAGAAAAAAATGGAGAAATAGTACTGATAATACTATGGATTTTTATACTTATAAGAAATCCTAGTCCAATTTCCCTGAGCTATAATTTACCTCTGTGCACTCTGATGATTGTAAAGTAGGATTATTAAAAATACTATAAAAAATCCTTAGGATATAAACCACAGCTATGAGGGCAAGTGATCTTAATTTACCAATTCTAAAGAGATATGAACAGGAAATAAATAGGTTCTTCACAGTAATGAACATTAAAAGATAGGATTGGATAGTGAGGTAATATCAGATAATAATGACAACAGTGCATTAGGTTTAAAAATGCAGCCATATTGTTAAATATCTTACATTTCATCAGAGATAGGATAGACGTGAAACCTTACGATATCGGCACTACCAAGGTTTTGAGGAAGCTGATGAATGAAGAGACTGAGCCTTGGCAAATTACACGAGTCATTCATCTGGCTAATATTTACTGAATATGTACTATTGGCCAGCGTCTCTGTCCAGAAGCCGGAGATATGTAGGCGAACCTTCACTTTCATGGAGCTTATAGCGCAGCGTGCGAAAGGACGTTAATGAAATTACTACACAAATGTCAAAGCACCCCTATAAAAACTTGTCTTTTAATAGGAAACAAATCCAATTTGCAGAGCCAAGGAAGGCTTCCCTGAGAAAGTACTGGTAGTGCTGACGCATGAAGGTGAGTGGAGGCTCTGAAGCTAAAGGACTAGGGAGGCTGGAAGGAGGGGGAACAGCCTTCCAGGTAGAGGGAAAACCATGCGCACAGGCCCCGTTCTGGGAGCAAGGGTGGCATACCTTCTCTGCTTAGAGAGCTCCTGTTCATTCCTCAAGAGTCCCACCTCCTTTGAGGGGACACCTCTTCTGCCAGTTTCCCTAAGGTCCCAAGCAGATATATTTGTTCTACCTATTCTCTCTAAGCATTGGGGTCATCGTGTAATAGCCCTCACCAACTTCTGGTGTGATTATTATTGTAGGTTTTACTTTTGTCCAACTGACTGTAAAATAAACACAATGGAAGTCAAATCTGTGCTTCTGAGTGGCTCACTCAGTACTGTGCAGCACAGTAAGGAGCACAGACAGGCTCTAATAAATAAGCAGATAATGAATGGATATGCAAATGAGCCCCAAGCCTGTCAAAGCCCACCTTACCTAAATGCCAAATCAGTAACTATCAAAAAAGGGACTTTTTATTTTTATTTTTTTAAGATTTTTTTATTTTTATTTTTTATTAGATCATAATTGTGTACATTAATTCTATCATAGGATACAGTGTATTGCTTACATATGCAGTTTGGAAAACTCTCATCCAACTGGCTAACATAGCCATCATGTCTTTCTCATTATTGTTGTGTTAAAACATTTATATTCAACCTTTAGACAATTTCACATGTACCCTAATAGGATAAATTATAGGCGTGATCCCCACAATATCATTCTCTTCACCCATCCTCCCCCCGCCCCCCCCTTTCCCCGTAGTCTAGGGCTCCATTTGGATTGTAGCTTTCCTAAGATAGCTAACAATTAGTTTCATAATAGTGTTGGGTACATTGGATACTTTTTCTTCCATTCTTGAGATACTTTGCTAAGGAGGATATTTTCCAGCTCCATCCATGTAAACATGAAGGAGGCAAAGTCTCCATCTCTCTTTGTGGCTGTGTAGTATTCCATGGTGTACATATACCACAATTTATTGATCCATTCATGGGTCGATGGGCACTTGGGCTTCTTCCATGACCTAGCAATTGTGAATTGGGCTGCAATGAACATTCTGGTACAGATATCTGTAATAGCGTGATTTATGGTCTTCTTGATATATGCCTAACAGAGGAATTACAGGATCAAATGGTAGATCTATATTTAGATCTCTGAGTGTTCTCCATATGTTTTTCCAAAAGGAACATATTAGTTTCATTCCCACCAGCAGTGTAGTAGTGTTCCCTTTTCTCCACAACCCCGCCAGCATCTGTGATTTTGGGATTTTGTGATATGGGCTAATCTAACTGGCGTTAGATGATATCTCAGAGTGGTTTTGATTTGCATTTCTCTGATGATAAAGGATGGTGAGCATTTTTTCATATGTCTGTAGGCCATGCGTCTGTCTTCTTCAGAGAAGTTTCTCTTTAAGTCTCTTGCCCACCCTGCGATGGGATCACTTGTTCTCTTCTTGCTACTATGCTTAAGTTCTCTGTGGATTCTGGTTATAAGACGTTTGTTGGAAGCACAACCAGCAAATATCTTTTCCCATTCTGAGGGTTGTTTACTTACTTTTCTTACTGTGTTCTTGGCTGTGCAGAAGCTTTTTAATTTGAGGAGGTCCCAGTAGCATATTTTTGATGTTGCTTTCAATTGCCCCGGGGGGGTCCTCCTCATAAAGTTTTTGCCCAGGCCTATTTCTTCAACAGTTTTCCCTACACTTTCTTCTAGTGTTTTTATAGTTTCATGTCTTAAATTTAAGTTTTTAATCCAGTGAGAATCTATCTTAGTTAGTGGTGACAAGTGTGGGCCCAGTTTCCATTTTCTGTATGTTGCTAGCCAGTTCGTCCAGTACCATTTGTTGAATAGGGAATCTTTTCCCCATTCAATGTTTTTAATTGGCTTGTCAAAGATCATATAGTGGTAAGTAGCTGGGTTCAGCTCTTGGTTCCCTATTCTGTTCCATACATCTACCTCTCAACTGAAAATACTAACAAATGGAAAAACATATCTTGCTCATGGCAGGGAAAAATTAATATTGTTAAAATGTCTATATTACCTAAAGCAATATACAATTTCAATGCAATCCCTATTAAAGTTCCATTGTCATACTTCAAAGATCTTGAAAAAATAATACTGCATTTTATATGGAATCAGAAAAAACCTCGAATAGCCAAGACAATACTCAGAAACAAAAACAAAGCAGGGGGGATCATGCTACCAGACATCAGACTATACTATAAATATTTATTAGACTCTTAATTTTTTGTTTTTAAATTATTTTTCACATCAACAAGCCCACTTTGAGAAAGATAGATTTTTTTTTTTGAGACAGAGTCTCAAGCTATCACCCTGGGTAGAGTGCCATGGCATCACAGCTCACAGCAACCTCGAACTCTTGGGATTAAGAGATCTCTTGCCTCAGCTTCCCAAGTAGTTGGGACTACAGGAACCTGCCACAACACCTGACTATTTTTGCTGTTGTTGCAAATTTCATTGTTTAAGTTGGCCCAGGCTAGGTTTGAACCTACCAACTCCAGTGTATGTGGCTGGCATTCTGCCCACAGAGCTACAGAAGCCTCCAAGAAACATAGATTTAAAACTCAAAGTTTCCCCTCCAAACACTGGATACACCCTCTCCTTCTTGTTCATTTTTTCCCCAACCCTTACACTTTTATTTCACATTATTTTCTTTGCTTTCTAATTTCCCTTTTAATGTGAATAGCCTAGGATTATTTTATTCTTTACCGCCCAAACTAGATTTCTCTGTTGAACTCACAGCCAGATCACTCACTCACTCATTCATTCAAACAATTAGTAATACATGGTATTTATGGTGCAGTTTCTAGGTACCAGATTTTGCCTACTCTTGGTGGATTTTTTTGAGGCCTCCTCTTCCTTTGTCTTCCCACATTCCACTCCTCCCAATAAATAGAAAAATACACACTCACACATTTATGGTAAGTATTTTGTAATCAGACATGAATAGGTACTATTGAATTAAGTCAATATTTTCTGTGCTGTATAATAGGCAAGTCTTCACCCTTCTGGTCCTGCCTGACATCTTTTGAAACAATTTACATAATGGCTAAAGGATTTCAACATTTTTCTCTCTCTGCATGAAATCTTGGGTCCCCACTTCATGACCAAATACTTTGAGGCCACTCTGCCCCACCAGTCAAATATAAAAAGATAGAAATTACTAAGGCTCCCTGGACCCATTGATCAGCCTTAATATAAATAAAAGTGGGAAAATCAGAAAAAAAATGACTAAGGCAACCCTGTTTCCATATCAGAACATAGTATAGGGAGAATTGGATGTAACCTTTGTCTTTTTTTCTTTCTTTCTTTCTTTTTTTTTTTTTTTGACATTCGAAAATTGAATGCTATACTCCTAGGTCCTTAGGTAGATTTTGGAAAAGGACTATCCAACTTAATAATGACAAAACTAAACTACTCTACAGTAGACTTTAATTTGAGGGGTTCACATAAGCACATTTTTCATTTAATAAACATTTATTAAGCACATTTCATGGCCTAAACCCTGTGCAGGGCACTGAGGAAACAAAGACAAGTTATACCCAAATTCTGTTCTCAAGAAGTGCCCAAACTAGTGAGTCAGACACATGAATAGCTGACCACAATCAATCAGAATATTAGTTTAGAGGAGCAAACTATTATTTATGAGCAACTATGAGCAAGCTATTATTTATCCCTGTAATAGGAGTTGAGAATGAGGGTTCAGAGCCAGGGACACAACAAACAGAGAGTTAGTGATATTTGAATTGGTACTTGAAAGATGAGCAGGAATTTTCCAGAGGAAGAAAAGTAAGAGAAGAAAAGAAACAATTTATAAAATTGCTTTTGAAATGGCTTGCTATATACAGGGACTAAGAGAGCTGAAGAGGTGGACCACTTGATGAGGTCAAGGATGGCCTTAGTGGCATTTCCACAAATAAAAATATCAGCTGCTTCTTCCCTCCCAAAGTTATTTGTTTTGATCACTACTCCATCTCAGTGAATCACAGCTGGATTAAATCTAAGCAACCTGGTAGATGACGATTTGTTCTACCTATAATGGATTTTAAGGACTCATCTTAGCTGACTCTTTGCAATGTATAATTCTTGTTGTCAGAGAATCTACACTATCTGAACTGGTGATAATTTTCCCATAATATTCTAGAACGAATTCTTGAAAGGTATGCTTATCAATGTAAAGGATGTATAGGTAGGAGTAGAAAATTTATCAGGATGACAAAGTCTGTCCAAGATGTATTCAGGCTAAAGTTATGTTATAGATACAATGAGTGGAAAGGTAATAAAGTGTATTTAGAGTTCTTGAATTTGGGTTCATTAGGCCAAATAGGACAAATAGAATCAAGTGTGAAGTGAAATAGTCTTCCATTATCTTTAGGTTCAGTATAAATTGACAGGGAGCATCCTCTCAAAATACCTTCATATCACAATTCTATATAATTTTGGAATAGTCATCCTACCCCTGCAGTGCTGTGCCCACTTCTGGAAGGCATCCTGTAAAGATGCTAACAAAATGGATTAGGCCCAGGAGAGTAGCAATGGGATGCTAGAAGTTTGAGAAACAATATCCCAAGATAAAAATCTAAGGACCAATAAATCAGAATTGAAGTAAACAAGAGGAGATAATAGTCATCAACTAAGAAAAGGATGTGTGTGTGTGTATTTATGTGTGTGTACTGGTTTTGTACTTATACTGCTTTATTTACATTTACAAGTAATGATAATTGTTTATCTTTCTCTTCAATCTTTATAGCATCTTCTTTCTTGAAATATTTATATATAGATAAAATATTTATATATAGATAATACTGTATATAATAAAGATCATGATAGTTTGATAGTAGGCATCTTGGTCTCTCTGCTGATCTTAAAGGGAAAGAATGATTCTAACATTTTACTGTTACACATAATATGCTATAAATTTTTGTTACAGTCCATTCATCAGGTAAAGAAAGTACCCTTGTATTATTAGTTCACAAGTAATTTTTTATAATGGGTAGGTGTCGGTTGAAGGTTCTGAAAGGAAATGGAGAGAGCTTTGCCTCAAGTGTAAGTCCACGCATAAAATTGTACAGATGCAAGAAACAGACTACTGCTCATGGGATGGCAAGTAGCAATTATCTTTATTTATTTATTTTTTTTTAATTTTATTGAATGGTAACTATGTACATTAATGCACTTCTGGGGTACAGTGTGGGGTTTTCGCACGCAATCTGAAATATTTCCATCAAACTGATCAACACAGCCTTCATGTCATTTTCTCAGTTATAGTTTTAAAACATTCTGATTCTACTCTTAGAGAGTTGCACTTGTACCCCTGTAAGAAATACCTCAAAAATGGTCCCTCCAATCCCCCTCCCTCCACCCATTTCCCCCTCCCTCCCCCCTCCCCACATTCTTAGGCTATTTGGTTATAGCTTTCATATAAAAGGTACAAATTAGTTTCATAATAAAGGTGTGTACATTGGATACTTTTTCCTCCATTCCTGCGATACTTTGCTCAGAAGAACATTCTCAAGCTCCATCCATGTGAACATGAAGGACGTAAAGTCTCCATCCTTCTTAATGGCTGCGTAGTATTCCATGGTGTACATATACCACAGTTTGTTGATCCATTCGTGGATCGATGGGCAATTGGGGCTTCTTCCATGACATGGCAATTATGAATTGGGCTGCAATAAACATTCTGATACAAACATCTTTATTGAAATGTGAATGGTCTGATTTTACGATCTAGTCCTCTAGTCAGGTGTCACTCTTGCTGATCCACTAGCTCTCACACGCAGGAAGTGATGGGATCAATTTTGTCCTCATTAAGTTTTTATGGATGGTGAGGAAAAACTGCCCATGACTGTTTCATGCTGTATGTATCCCTGTTTCTCTGTGCTGGGCCATCATGTTCTTTTACTTGACACACATTTCACTCTCCTCCTTTTCTTAAGTGATTTATCCTTTGATATTTTTATGAAGAAACTTTCTTTCTGTGGGTTTTGAAGGACAGGAAATCTGTCCCCAACTGTCAGCAAATTCATTCCATGAGTTTCTATTATATGTATATGATAATTCCTGAGCTTTTGTGTGGTTTGTGGTACTTTTAGTGCTATTTATTTTTAATTAATCTTTTATCTGCTGTCAGTCTTGCCTTGCAGGGCACCAAGCAGTGCAATGTCTGCTAGAATATTTTTTCACAGATAGGGTTCTACCGTTGCCCAGGATGGAATCCATTGGCATCATCATAGCTTACCTAACCCTTACTTCTGGGCTCAAGCAAGCCTCCTGACTCAGCCTCCTGAAAAGCTGAACTTGGCTTCTTTTTGTATGTTTTGTAGAGGTAAGGTCTTACTATGTTGTTCAGGCTGGTCTCAAACTGGCCTCAAACGATCCTCCCACTAGTTGTAATGCTAGGCTGAAAAAGAAATATAATCATTTAGTGGGAAGGCAAGATTCCCTCTTGCAAATTGGGCATTGCTTACGAAGAAAGAATAAAGGTAACAGATATTGAGCAGTAAATATTAGTCTCTGGATGGATTTTATAACAGCTTGGCCATCATCACGTTAAATACCCACTACTTGGACAATCCCAATAGGTCTAAGCTACTGTGATCATTTTATTATTATTATCATAATTATTATTATTATTTTACAGTTTTGGGCAGGGGCTAGGTTTTGAACCCACCACCTCTGGTATATAGGGCCAGTGCCCTACTCCTCTGAGCTACAGGCATCACCCACTACTGTGAGTTATAAGAAATAAGCCAGTTAGAGACCCGCCTCTGCTGCCTCTGCTGCTCTCAGCAGGGATAGGGCCGGGCAGTTTTCCTCAGACAAAGATTACAAGCAAAACAGGCATCATGACTGGCCTCCCTAAAACACTGAATAAAGGACAGGTCTGGATACAGTAAGCAGAGTAGTGACAAGGAATTGATGGGATCAATTTTGTCCTCATTAAGTTTTTATTGATGGGAAGGAAAAACTGCCCATAACTGTTTCTGCAGGCTAAATAAAATTATTGCAAACTAGGCTGTAATAAATATTATAATAGTAACTTGGGGTCACTGCAATCATAGTCTGTTTCCCAAAGGGGACAGATGGCCTACTATAGTGTGTATAGACACGGAATTGCTCTCTTATTCCAGCCAGAGGCTTTTCCTGCACTTTCACCCCTGAAATCATGGTTAATGAGAGACCCACATTTACTTGCAAATGGAAAATGGTATTTTTATTCTGAGGGTTTTAGCCTTGTTGCTTGCCAGTGCGTACTTCTGCTTCACAGATGAAGTAACAGGGATCAAGGCCAAGGATCACTGGCACCTTCAAATGAGCTAACAGGGAGAGTAAACTTCCTACAGTGGAATTCTTTATTAAAGAGTTCCCGTCAGAGAGGACAATAATAAAGGCATCATGGAAAGAAACTTGTGTCTCTTATCAGATTCTCTAAGAACGATATCTAAGCTGAAAACACCATTTCTAACAGGTGAGTTATGCTGGAGGCTGTACCCAGAAAGACACAGGAGCACTTAGAAGAGACATAAGGTTATTTTGGCATATTTATGGAGGATTTTTGTTTCAAATCTATCTTTTCAATAAAAATTTTACACTGTTTTTGTGTAACATGCATACACAATTGTATATACATACTCATTATGCCTTCCAAACTCACACTTGTTCTAAAGATAAATTGTCCAATGCTGTTGGAATTCCCCAATGGTTATTTAACATGATGACGCCTCTGTACTACAGATGTTTAGTTTAACATATACATCAAACACACATCTTAGCCTGGAATGACCTTGTCCTAATTATCAGTTAACTCCAATTCTCCAAATCTCTGACATATATCTGAATGTCTACCTGTCAACCTTGATGACTTTGACTTGTTGGTATGTTAGTTTCTTTTTGGTATTCTCCCATCTTTTTGTAAACTTTATATGACTTACTTTTTTTTTTAAGCAGGCAGATCCACACGTTGAGAATAGTGTTTAGCACAAAGGATGTTTTGAAGTGGGGAAGTGTTGGTTGCATACCAAAATTAGAAGTGTCTTGAGGATAATTGCTCTATTTTTTGAATCATTCATTTATTCATTGGAAAATACTCCTTAGGCACCTACTTACTATGTGTCAACAGCTACACTAGATGGGATAAGGCTTCCCAATCTTTACAATCTTCTGCAAAGAATAGAGAATATTAAATGGCAAAATGCATGACCCAAACTCTAAGTCTAGATTACTCATGAATATTTACTTTCCACTTTATAATTGGCAAAGAAGTTGTTAATTTTCAAGACTGTAGAAAACACTGTACCTAGTGCTACAGAAAATTTAATAGAAATTTAAATCAAGCTTCACTATAAACAAAAGTAAAAAAAATTAACAAGAAAAGGCAGAGAAAATTGGCCTCTGAAAAATAACCTATCCATTAAGGAGTCAGAGGCGGCAAGACTCGTGATAGAAAAAGGGAATTGGAAATGAGATTTGTGTTAAGACATCTATACTTTATACTTAATAGATCCTACAGCTACCCTTGCAATATGCACCATAGGTGTGGTCCCAACATTCACCTTCCCTCCATCAGACCTCCTAACCTCCTCTCCCATCCCCCCTCCTCCCTTCTTATGATCTATGTGTTTGTGATTTAATAAAAAAAAAAGTTAAAATAAAAACATGAAATGAACTTTGAAGGAGAAGTAGATGCTGAACATTTTTCATATGTTTATTAGCCGTTTATCTATATTTTTTGAAAAACATTTGTTCATGTCTTTTGCCCAGTTTTTAATGACGCTGTTGGATTTTGTTCCTTTCTGATTTGCTTTAGTTTTTTATCGATTTTGTTATTAAGCCAGTTGATTTTCTCCCATTCTGTAGGTTGTCCCTTTGTTCTGTTGGTTATTTCCTTGGCTGTGCAGGGGTTTTTAATTTAATTGAGCCCATTTATTGACTCATTTTTGTTTTTATGATTGCCATTGGAATATTATTTATAAATTGTTTATCGTGGTCATGTCCAGAAGAACTTTTCCAATATTTTCTTCTAGCATGCAAGAACTATAAGTAGACTGACTATTTGATAACAGCAGTCCCACTACCAGGTATTTACCAAAAGAAAAGAAGTTATTTTTACCAAAAAAAAAAAAAAAAAAAATCTGCACTCCAGTGTTTATTGTAGCACAATTCATGATTGCAAAGATGTGGAATCAACCCAAATGTCCATCATTCGTGAACACCATGGAATACTACTCAGCCACGTAGAAGCATGATTTAATGCCTTTTTGCAACAATTTGGATCAACCTAGAGACCATTATCCTAAGTGAGGCATCTAAAGAATGAAAAAACAAACACCCGTATGTACCCACTATTAAGTCAGAACTCACCCATAAGCACACCCACCCATGAAGATAAGTAAAACTCAAAGGAAATGAAGAAAGAGGGAGAGGGAAGAAGGGGCTAGGAGAAAATCTACCTAATGAGTACAGTGAAAACTATTTAGGTGACAGACACTCATAACCATGATGCAAGCATTACAAAAATGATCCGTGTAACCAAAAACACTGTAACCCTGTACTATCTTGAAATAAAAAATTGTAAAAAATGTATGTAGTGAAAGTGTGCAGTGTGATGATTTGATATACATGATTACCACAATTGATTAACACACCATACTGATTCATAATTACTAGTTTCATGTGTGTGCCTGTGCCTCTCTGTGTGTATGGTGAAGACACTTAAAAATGTTTTCTTATCAAATTTCAAATAAACAATTCAGTATTGTTAATTATAGTCATCATGCTATAAATTAGATTTCTATACTTTATATTATAACTGAGATTTGTACTTTTTTTTCCCCAAGATTTGAAGTTTTTAATCTATATCTTGTCAGGTCCTTCACCCCCAGCTCCTACCAATCACCATTCTACTCTCAGCATCCATAGACTTGGATTATTAAATTTTCACATGCAAATGAGACCATACAGTATTTTCCTTTGTATGTCTTGCTTATTACACATAGCACAATATCCTCCATGTTCTTTTATCTTGTTGCAAATGGCAAAACTTCCTTCTTTTTCATGACTAAATCATATTCTATACCATATGTATGTGTTTAAACATGTATGTGTGCATATGCATATATATATAAAGCTCCATTCAATTTTTAGTATTTTTAACTTATTTCTTTGGATTTTGATAGTAATTATATTGATTCTATAGACTTCTTTGTGTAATATAGACATTTTAATAATATTAATCCATGAACATGGGGTATTTGTCAATTTATTTCTATTTTAATTTTTCCCATCAGTGCTTGACAATGTGTAAATCTTTTACCTCCTTAGATAAATGTCTTCTCAAATATTTTAATCTTTTTTTGTTATTGTAAAAAAGATTGTTTTTTGTTTTCTATTTTGGGAAATTTGCTATTAGTATATAGAAATACAGTTGACTTTTGTTAAGTTTGTAGCCTATTGTTAACCTGAATTTCTTTTTTTCATTCTTACATGTTTTTGCTGGAGTTTTGAAGGATTTCTACATATAAAATTATGTTGTCTACAAGCAGAGCCAGTTTAACTCCTTCTTTTCCAATTCAGATGCCCCTTTTTTCTTTTTATTGCCTAATTTCTCTGGCTAGAACTTCCAGTACTATGTTGAGAAACAGTACTCAACATTCAACACAGGCATTCTTGTTTTGCTTCTGAACTTAGAGGAATAGATTTCAGCTCTTCCCTGGTGAATATGATATCAACTCTGGGCTTGTGAAATGCAACCTTTACTAGGTTGAAGTGCCTAATTTGTTGAGAGTTTTTATCAAGAATGTTGAATTTTGTCAAATGCTTTTCTTCATCCATTGAGATGATCATATAAATGATATCCCTCATTATGTTAATGTATTTTACCTCACATATTGATTTGCATATGTTGAAACATCCCTGTATGCCAGGGATAAATCCACCTTGATCATAGTTATTGATCCTTTAGTGTGAGGTTGAAGTTTATTAAGAATCTTCACATTGACATTCTCCAGTGATATTGGCCTGTAACATTATTTTCTTGTAGTGTTCTTACCTGTATTTGTGTTAGTATAATGCTGATCTCGTACAATAAGTTTGGAAATGTTTTCCCCTATTCAATTTTTGGGAAAAGTTTGAGAAAGATTAGTGTAAATTTTTCTTTAAATCCTCAATGAAATTCACCAGTAAAACCATCTAGTCTTTAGCTTTCCTTTATTGGGAGGATTTTAATTACAGAAAAAATCTTCTTCCTCATTATTTGCCTATTCAGATTTTCTTATTTTGGGATCTTAGTAATTTGTATGTTTCTAGAAATTCATCCATTTCTTCCAGGTTATCAAATTTGTTGATTT
The DNA here is from genome assembly GCA_963574575.1 of Galagoides demidoff. Taxonomy (NCBI): domain Eukaryota; kingdom Metazoa; phylum Chordata; class Mammalia; order Primates; family Galagidae; genus Galagoides; species Galagoides demidoff. The sequence continues at coordinate 4,800 of CAUYQV010015697.1, read as the reverse complement.
AAGACTGACATTAGTCTCCCATCATCTTTTGTATTTGTCTTGGATCAGTTGCAATAGATACTCCTTCATTTACAGTTTTACTGACTTGAATATTTCCCCTTTTTTTTTGGTGATGAGTCTAGTACTAGTCTAACTACTAGTAGTCTAGTAGTTAAATGTTGTCCCTTTGTTAATTTCTTAAAACAACTTTTAATTTTGTTCAGTTTCCTATTGTCTTTCTAGTTCTAACTTTTCTGCTTTAATATTTATTATTTTCTTTAGTATTCCAACTTCAAGATCAGTTTGTTCTTCAGATTCCATGAAGTGTAAAGAAGCTTATTTAAAATCGTTCTCTCTCTCTCTTTTTTTTTGTCTTTTACCTTTTTTAAATTTAGGTGTTCATTGTTATAAACTTTTTCTTAGAATATATTTTGCTGTATTCTGTGGTTTTTTTCCGTGTGTGTTTCCAGTTTTGTTTGTCTTAAGATAATTTTTTTATTTTCCTTTAGTTTTCTTTTGTCACCCACTGGTTGTTCAGAAGTGTGATGTTTATTTTCTGCACAATGTTGAATTTTCCAAAATTTCTCCTATTCTAATTTCTAGTTTTATGTCATTGTAGTCAGAAAGATACATGAAGTGATTTCAATAGTCTTTGACTTGTAAAAACTTGCTTTGTGGCCTGACCATAATCTATCCCCAAGAAGGTTCTGTGTGTACTTGAGAAGAATGCGTGTTCTTCTGCTGATGAATGAATGTTCTGTATATGTGGTCTGACAATTAAGTTTACAAACAGGTCCTAGAAAACGTGCTATGTACTTCATTGCTGAGTATCATTACAGTCACCTTCAAAGTACTCCCCTTGAGAAGCTATGCACTGATGCCAATGTCCAGCCCACCCATCAGTTTTGGAACTCTTTTTAAGAAATGGCCATCAGTCCTGTCATCATTGTCCTGGATATCCTGAATGTCATCAAAATGTCTTCCTTTCAATATGTTTTTTATCTTCAGGTAAAGAGAAAAGTCACTGGGGGCCAGATCAGGTGAGAAGGGTGGATGGTGGATGTTCCAATATAGTTATTTGTTTACTGGCGAAACCCTCCCTCACAAACAGTGCCATGTGAGCCATGGGAAATGGCTCATTGTTGGGTGCAAGAACTATGAGTTACAGGAGAACCATTTACGTTGTTTTCATCTAACATTTTCATGCAGCTTGTTTAGCATTTTTAAATAGTAAACTTTGAAAACTATTTGTCTAATTAGTATAAATTCATAATGAATAATGCCTCTGATATCAAAAAATGTTAGCAACATCATTTTGACTCTTGAGTGGCACTGGTGGAGCTGTTTTGGTGTTGGAGAATCAGCTGACTTCAATTGTGCACATTGATGCTTTGTTTGAAGGTCTTTTTTTTTTTTTGGTTGCAGCCATCATTGTTGTTTGGTGGGCCCAGACTGAATTCGAACCTGCCACCTTAGATGTATGTGGCTGGTACCTTAGCCACTTGAGCCACAGGGTCATTTCTGTATACTCATCTTTCACTGCCAGGGATAAAACCGCTCAAAATATCATCTTGCCTCTCCAAAAAGTCTTAGAAAATTCTTCTTTCATTTTGTTCATCCCTTTGAGACTATTTTTGCACATCCCTTTCTCATGTCAAGATTCTCAATGAAGATTTTTCTAAGTGTTTATCAATGTTTACTTGGCCTGCCATGCTTCTTATAGTCAGCCAACAACAATTTGATGCACAATTCAAAGAATTCTTGCAATTTTTCATCACTTCTCCTTGTTACTGGCTGCCCTAACCGCTCTTCCTCAGTGATGCTTTCTTTCACCTCTGAAAAACATTGATTCTGTTTATACCCTGCCATTTTCTTCATGGCATTGTCCCCATAAGTTGGACTGACATGTCCCTGATTTTACTTCCACCCCTGTCAAGTTTAACAAGAAATTTATGAATATTCTAATTCAAGGTATAATGTTCTAGCAACAACACACAAAAACACACAACAATAGTGACTGCCAACCAGGAAGACACTGCCAGACATTGGCATGAGCACAATTGTGAGACATTGACATACCAATGTTATGAGTCGCTTGTACGGGGCTGCCAACATAAGTGTATAGTGGCAAGTTCATGAACTTAATTAATTATCAGGCCTCATATGTCTGCTAAATTCATTTGGTCTGTGCTGTTCTACAATTCTGCTGTTTTCACATTTATTTTTTCATTGGATGTCTATCCATTCTTGAAGTGTTCCAACATCTTTGCTTCATTTTTAACCTTCTCTACAATTATCTTTCGTTCCACTTACCCAGAGCTAAGTGGTCCAGCCTGACCCTTCAATTTCACTCACCCATCTCTAACACATAAAAACTCTTATCTCTCCTCTCTGTGTTAAAAATCAGAATACCCAGCATGAAGAATGTATTTGGATGAGGTCTGCTTCATTGCAGCTAACTATAAGGGTTTAAGAATGTGGAGCGTTCTAATATATATACTTTCCCATCCAGATGCAAGGAAAGATCTTAGAAGGAGGTGTGAAGATATGAAATTTAATCTCCATATAAAGATAGGTTGGAATTTATTTAGTCCACAATTGTTTTTATAGTGTGTTCTATTTGTCATGCTTTTGAGAGCCCGTAACTCAGTGGCTGTTTAATGTCAGTACGGCATATGTATAATGGTAGTGGCAGCTACCAAAGCTGCGGACTAGTCATTGAAAGGCATTGCTTTTAGGTTATATTCTGCCAGTGAATACTGCTATGACCTTGAGCAAATCAACTATCTACTCAGGCACCCACCTGTCTCATCCATAAAATAAGAGCATTGAGTTAGATGAAACCATATATCTCCTCTTCATCTAAAATTCAGTAATACTCTTTTGTGTGACATTTTATTATTCATTTGCAAAATAAGAAGGTTTGCAGGGGTGGCTTACTTCATTGATGATAAAACTATGTTTTTTCAAATATATTGAGTGTCATAAAATGCAAAGTAGTTGCAGGCAGGATTAGATCATGTTAAACACTTTGCTGGTAGCTTTCATAAAACTATTACAACATTAGAGCACCTGTTATACATTTTGCTTTACATTTTATATACTATCTTTTTAAAGAACCTGGTTTATGAGCATGTGTTTCCTAGAACAGGTCTACAGGATTTGTTTATTTATCCTGGAAACATTGAAAAATAGGAATGAACACTTGCTGCTGAGTTTCTGTGGGGGACTGGGGAAACATATTTTAGTAACTTTTCCTCTTTCGTTTCCTGCTGCCTTACTGAAGTTTTGTGGTGACGTGAGATATTTGTTTACTTCATTTCAGGAGACTTCTTTACTGCCCGCTTAGCTGCTACTTTTGAAGTGTGTTTGTTTGTTTGTTTGTTTGTTTGTTTTTTTAATGAAGGCCTGAGCTGTCCTTGCAAGAAATAATAGAAGTGGATGAAAATTCACGCTAAACTCACGAACTGAAGTGGAAGGGTCTTTTACAATGTCCTTGGATTCTGGCCTACAAATATTTGTTTTTTACTATAACTTCCCCAACTCCATGACTGCGTATTTAGACAATTTCTTAACATTTCTGAATCTCAAAGCTCTTATTTCAAAAACAATTTTAACATGTACTACTTCTTTTGTTTTTTTGTGAAGTTAAGTAATAGGACATACCTAGAAAATCACTTGGTGTATTATATATGATTAATGAATACAAGCTTGAATGCTAGTCCTGTCATTCTGAGGCCCCTTGCACTGTCTCATTTTTCTTCTACTATTAATGAGGAAGTGTGGTAAATAGGGAGGGTGCCAAAAATGTATACACATTTTATGAAAATAAACAAAAAAACTGTACTTGAGTATTAGAAATTTAATACTTTTTTTCTATTTTAAAATGTGTATACATTTTTCGGCACCCTTTGTATGTATTAGACACACATATGTTGACTTGTTGAGTGTTTGATTCTTTTGATAAGTTTCTAGGAATGTGAATTTGTCATTATGACATGTTCATTGATAACATTCTATCATTTGGGACAGTGACCAGAGAAGGGTAGACTCTAAGTATACATTTGTTAAATGAATATATTATCTATGATTGTTTTATGGTTATGGTTGTTACAATGTTATCCCATAAACTATATAGGAGTTAGAGTTTATTCTGACCTATATATAAAACAAAAAAAAATAAAAGTTGGGAAGTGAAGATACTGGGAGTTTTTTAAATATTAGTGTCACATGCACACTGGTGTTATAATCATAGACCAATTGTAGAATTGCCATGTGAAGAAGGACAAAACTAAATTAAAAAGAATGAAGGAGGAGCAAGGTTATTTTTAGTTTTCCTTTGGTTATTCACAATCATTCTACTGATATATAAAAGTATTGACCATCTAAATTTCATTTGTTCATTAAACATTAAATGTCAGATTTTGAATCATAAGGTTACTTTATTATATCTCTAAGAAGGGATAGTATGATTAGTCAAAGTATGAGTCTATACTATGGAAGTCATTTTGCAATCTTAACAGTACCTTGTTCATGCCAGCAGTGAGGAAGCCTAGCATTTATTGAGAATTGAATATTTTTCCTTGAGGAAATTGCTCCAAAGTCTGGAAGAAGTGGTAGTCAGTTGGTATATGTGGTCTGGTGAATACAGTGGGTGAAGAGATTTTCCAAGTCTAATTTCTATAGTTTGAGCAGCATCATTTGTTGCAATATGTGGTCCTGCATCTTCTTGTAAGAGGTTTGGTCTGTCTCTATTGACCTATCTCAACTGCTTAATCTTTTTTTTTTTTAATGTTTCTTTTTTTTTTACAATTTTTTTTT